>JAUZNK010000018.1:0-45509 GCA_035046665.1 Euphysa ruthae
TACATACATACATACATACATACATACATACATACATACATACATACATACATACATACATACATAAATACATACATACATAAACAGTTAAGCCCTTTCCATAAAAATAACTTACTGCAAAAAGCCTGCAAAGAAAACAAACAAACACTTTGTGCTAGTAGTCATATATAAATAAGATATAAAAGAGGCACCCAAAAGAGTTTTAATTGGACCAACTAAGTCAAATATGCTGTCAAGTAGTGTTCTGCAAATGTATGCTGAGGCTGCAAAGTACAGTAAAAAGTGAGAATTATTTATTTTGATAGTGGCAAGAAAATTATTTCTAAATTTATAACCCCTTAAATGACTAAATCAAGGCGTAAAAATCTTTTGGACCGTAACGTATGCAGAGTTTGCAGTGGTAGGACGTGTGACTAAGGAATGAAAGTTCACAAGTTCGCCTCCCACCTCTGGCGAAGCTTTCCTTTCCATGTTATCTCTGAGTTTCTGAGCAATGCTCATGGCGTAAAACAACACTTACTTAATTTGGTTAGGTTGTTTGGTTTTAAGTGAATTTCGTAGGCGCAAATGGGTGTTCTAAGTACTCCAAAACCAGCCACGTAGGCCCTACTGGAAATATTGTCTCAGCAATTTGTTGGTTCTCCACGTTAAATATAATATTCTCACTCTCTCACTCCAATGTTGAAAACTGAATTAGGTTTAGGATAGAAGAAGTTCAGTAATGAAGTGTTTAATTTAGATATTGAGTTTGAGCTGTGTAATTCAACACAGAACGGTTGAAATGACTTAGAAAAACAATTATAATCGCAGTTAAATTCTCGAAAGTTAGCAAAAAATCTCATGGGTCAAAGAAGCATATTCATTTAAGAAGTCAAAAATTTTTTAAATCAGTGTAGAAAAAAAACACACAATTTACCAATACAATTAGTCATGATTTACACAAACGTAAATTTTGCATATTTGAATGAAGGAAATAAAACAAAAACATACCTGTCAAGTTTTTTTTCTGATAAAATTTTCTAAAAGAGGACATAATTTAAGTGAAATAAAATGTTTGAAAATATAAGAATAAAGTACAAATTTTAATTTAAATCTCCATTTAAATCTCGATTGCTTGACAAAATATCTGTTAAAATTAAACTTTAGCTGACTGCCAAGATTTTATATACAAAATGCTGTGCCAAGGCATTTTTTTGACTTTTTATTTTATCTCAAAAATGAAACTAAATAAGGAAGAAAATTTCTTACATTAAAGTTTTTCAAGAATAACGCATTTACATTCTTATTTTTGAAGAGGTTGTGAGCAATGTGACACCCAATCACAGCACAAAATTCTATACAAAATATTTCTTTTAAACATCTCCATTGTTTCTTTTAAAGACGGAATCTTACATTATAGCGATATAAAGCTATAAAATAGAGCCTACTGTTAAAAAGAGTTAAATTTCCATTTTAGTTGTTATCATTGATGTTAAATAGAAAATTTTAAACAGTCAATCAATTAATAAATCTTTACTCCTGTTAAAAAAATACATTTATTCACAGCTGGCACTTTTTACTGTCATTTTGCTGCATAACAGAATTCAAAAAAAAAAAAAAGAAAAAAAAAAAAAGTTTTTTTCTGAAGTAGAGCTTTTGATAGTTGTATGGCACCTTAAAATAGTGTAATTTCTTTTAGAAAATCAGCTTATAAAAGAGAAAAATTTCTTCTAAATTTATTTACGAATATTAACAAAAGATAAAAACACCTTGTTACGATAAACTTACGATAAAGATGATTTAAACCTGCTGTTATCTGTCTAGTAATGAAGAGCTTTAAACTAATGAAAAGAAAAATTTTTGCGCGCTCTAATATCTTGAATATCTACTCATTCTCAACAACCAGCTTCTGTTCTGTGAATTTTGACAGATGTAATGTTCTGTATATGAGACACACAAGTGGCACATATATTTTTTTTTTCATATCTGATTTTCGACTTGGGCAACATATTTTGCATGACAGCACTTTGCAATAGCTTTGTGGTACTAGCTTATTTAACCAGTAAATTCCACAATCTGTAGAAATACTGCAATATACGACAATGCTTGGGGAACCGTCGTTCCTTGTAACTTACTGACCTGATTTTAGAACTCTCCAAATATTGACAAGCTGCCAATAAGTTATTAAGAATTAGCTCGCTCCTTACTTCAGTTAAAATCTCTCCCACTTTCTTAAAATTGTTCCTCTCTAGATCTACAACAACTGTTCTTCATGGAGCATAGGTGGTTAACAAAAGTGTGACAAGGAAATATTAACTTCACAAAGGCTTGCTCAATAGTGGTGAAAAAATTTTTTTTTACTTGATTTTGTAAGCTGACATACCAGTAGCATGGGTAAAAGATCAAACTTATTTTTCCAAAGATGTTGAATGCAAACATCAAGAATTTTTAGAAAACACAGGTTTTCATCAGACCTACCATCTCTCAAAAGATCATAGCATTGGGTTTAGCTTCATTATCAACCTTATCAACACTTTCAAATTGCTCCAAATCTATTACATGATCAAAATCACGTCTGTGGAAATAAGTGTAACTGCAGTTATGCACCTTGGACCTGAATAGCAAATTTCAAAAATAACCTTAGAAGAAGTGCAGGAATTTCACAAGCAACACAAGCAAAGTCTCAACTTATGTTTTGTAACCTTAGCAATACCATGGTCAGGTAGACAAATTTAAAGTATTCAACAAGCACAACCAGAAAAGATTGTTTTGTATCTGCAGCAGTAATACCAGTTATAAAATATTTCAATCATCAATAGATATTTGGAAAAACAATCTTAGAGCGGTTTTTGATTTTCAGACAAAATTGGAAAAAAAAATATTAATAATTTCATAACAGCTCTATGGTTTTATTGATCACTAATTTTGGCTTACATACACTTTAAAGCATCTTCTGAGTCTGAGTAAATTTATAAAAATAAAATCAACCAAGTGCTATGCTTCCTATAATTACGAACATTTGCACACTAGAACATCATTTAAACGAAATACCTAGCAAAACTTCTTTATCCACTCATTAAATTTGAACATACTTAAGGAAATTAATTTGTCATCCTAGAACTTAACATGGAAACAAGGACAAGATATGTTGATAGCACAATCAGTTGCATTAGAACTGGTAACGAAAATATAAGTCAGGAGAAAATGAATAGCTAACACGAACTTAACTTTTGAAGAAGAACACAAAGCAAAATTAACTTTTCTCAACTGTTTATTGGTTCAATGTTTGTTATTTCAATGATCCGAAATGAAATAGAACACCTTGAAGATCTTTTCAAGAGGAATTGTTTTCATCGCTGACACGTCAAAAAACCATTAAAGGAAAGGAAAGGAAGACAAAGGAAGACAACCAAAACGACAATTGGAAAAGATCTCATTACGATAACTAAATATCAGAAATTCAAAATTCAAATGCCTCTTTCTGTTCAAATTTTGCTTGGTGGGTGTAATAAAGGAGGCAGTCTTACACAATGATAGAGTAAAACTTTTCAAAAAGGGCTTTGTTCGCTATTTTGATGACAATACTGGTGAATCTTGATTACTAACTAATGGCTGCATATACCTAACATGACGTTTAAGAGTGAATATCCTAATTTCTATGTATGACTGCCATAATGACTATCATCACTATAATCAAGATTTTTTTTTGGTATGAAGGATAATTTGCAATTTTTAGATCTGTTTTAGCAAAGTATACAGGTTTCTTTGAATTTTTATAACCAATGTATTACAATTGCAATTTTTTTAGTGAAACCTCTAATATTTACTAAAAAATTTTCTTCATATTTTCTATGGGATAATATCAAAAGAAAAATCACCTTTCATAAAAATGCTTGACATCTCACTCCAGGTATATTCGGAGAATTGTCCCAGGTAGATTGCCCCCATAGAATTACCCCGGAAAATTGCCCCCATGTTGTTGTTTTTGTTTCGCATGTCACATTTTTACTTCCCATGTCAAAAGAAGTCTAAATCGATTGTCTGAATTCGATATCCTGAAATAAAAAATGTGATGAAATTCTCAAGATAATACATAGCGCCTTTAATTTTCATCAAAATTTCATATCAGCACAATAATATTAGGTTACATTATTTCTATGGTTTAACATTTTTTTTATTTTTGTATTTTAACTTATAAAAAGTAAAAAAAAATAACTATTTTTTTTGGTTTATATAACACTTTATATTCTTTATATAATCTAATAGGCTTATAACCAACGTAAAATAAATATAAATAGAAATAAATAAAAATATTCACACTATATATGGCGCCATCAAAAAGAAGTACCTGAAAGACGGTATATGGTATACTATACATGGTGCCTTTATTTTTCATCAAAAAGAAGTGTAGCACAGTAGTTCACTTATTCATTCACTGCTTCATTTATTAGCGCATATGCAGCTGTTTTATTAATATTTATTACTATATATGATCGAGTTCAGTCGTAGTGAAAAAGTGAAAAGGTTATCTGAAATGGATATATTTACATTTTTCAAATAACGTTAGTGGAGGATAACACTTCTTGGGAGAGCGTACTTTGAAAGAAAGGTTAATGTAAAGCAATAATTAAATTATTGACAACCGATAACTTTATAAGCAATATACTATTCATGGGCACAATAATAAAAATTTTTCTAGTGTTTTTGCACCGTTGCCGAATAAAATCCAAAGTGTGTATGACAGATTATTTACAGACATTTTTCGAATGATATAACACCATAGAAATGAACCTCAAGATGTTCTAGTGGAAAAGCACGATCAATGCCCTTCGTAATCAAAATCAAAACTTAGAAACCAAAGGATCACGTCTTTGTTTGTCTGTATGGAAACACATACAAAGGATGCATCACGTCTTTGTTCGTCTGTATGGAAACACATACAAAGGATGCATCACGTCTTTGTTCGTCTGTATGGAAACACATACAAAAGATGTATCACGTCTTTGTTCGTCTGTATGGAAACACATACAAAAGATGTATCACGTCTTTGTTCGTCTGTATGGAAACACATACAAATGATGTATCACATCTTTGTTCGTCTGTATGGAAACACATACAAAGGATGCATCACGCCTTTGTTCGTCTGTTGGAAACACATACAAAGGATGTATCACATCTTTGTTCGTCTGCATGGAAACACATAAAAAGGATCTATCACATCTTTGTTCGTCTATATGGAAACACACACAAAATCTTGGTCTTGCCATTCATTAATTAGCCAATTTGCAATTCAGGCGGACGACTTGTTAGAGTATTTCGAAGACACATAAAATGGTAGGTTTCAAAGAAATGCCCCTCGACGACAATCATCATTTGCGATTGACATGTGGAAGGCTGGCATCGTGGTTTTCAAAGCCATGTAGCTGTATGTCATCAAATTTTTTTGGAAATTTCTTGACATTCTGAAGGAAGAAGAGGGTCTTGTAAGAGTGTCAATCTTACAACACCTAGGAGGACACCCACCACTAGCCCCAGAGAAGGCGTTAGTTATGTGTATTGAAATAGACATTTTTACTATCCTTGATTATTATCCAAATCGCCAGACAATTGTATATTTATGAACCATTGCACACAATCAGACTTTTTTTCTTTCTTTTTTTATCTGAAACATGGGGACAATTCTCCAGAGCGCAATTTTCCAAAGGGTAGTTCTCAGGGGGCAATCTTCAGTGGGTAATACCCAAGGGAAATCTTCTGGGGGTGAGGGGGGGCAATTTACCTAGAACCCACTCCAGGTTCACTTAGATATGAATTATAATATAAACTTACTTCTAAAATTGCTCTGTACAATATAGATTTAGATAAAACCTACAAGAATTAAACAAAGCGTTAAAGGGCTGCAAATAAGCGTCGGTCAATGCTCAATAGCATTATTGGTTTGTCTGTTTCAAATCGTTTTCTCTCAGAAATCATGTCTGAGAGAAATAAAAACAGATGAGAAAACTGAAAAAAAAATAAATAATAACCTTGCAAAAATTTTACCTGCATTTTAAAAAATAAAGACATTAACACAAAATGAATAAACAATTTATTTTGTCTACGATTTACTTCGATTTTTAGCAAATGCAAACTTCAATTTTTAACCTAATTCATTAATTATTCATGAACTAATAAATTTTTAACCTAATTCACTAATTCTTCATGAACTAATAAATAAATTGAAAATCATATAATTTTAGTTGGAACAAAGACAAAAAAAAAAGTTATTTACATAAATTTTATTGTTTGCTGATGATAAATTTTAAATATCGCATTTTGGTGACTTCTATTATTAATAGGAAGAAGAGAAGTGTATGTATGAATTTTTTATATTTTCTTAAGATTATATCTGAAAAACATTATTTGAAAATAATTTTCAAACAATAGAATTATTGAACCATGAAACTTTTAAGCAACTCTTCCATGAAAGAAAGATGTTACCAAGCTGCATACACTGCTTTCTTTAATAATAGGACTTGCAGTTATGAAATAAGAATGCAAATTTCCATTATATTATTCGTGTACTTCCAGGAAAAATTTTTGGGATTTCTATCCGACAGATTATCGCATATGATCGATAGATTTCAGCTTGTGCCGGACGTCATGTCCAAAAGGTTTTAAATAGTTATTTGCAGCCTTGATTATTTAGTTATTAAGAATTGAAATAAAAAGTTTCAAGGTAGATTAAGATATTTTGGATATTAATAGCACATAGAAACACTTATTGTCATTTTTTTACTCCTTTTTCTTTGATGGCAATTTGGTATATTAACCATTAAACCTCAAATAAACTTTTCTTTTTAAGGTCTGTACTTGCGTTTCATTAATTTGAATTAATTTCATGTGTTATCAGAATATTTTGAAATCTTATAGTTCAAAATTGTTATCATGTAAGTCATATTTTTTTTTTCTAAACAGCTAATTTGCTTATTTACTCAACCAAAGCTTATGATTTACCAGAGTCTGCTTTCTGTTTCCCAATTACAATTAAACTAAGACAGAAATCCTGAACTGAACCTTTTCAGGTCATAAATTAATGTTCGCTAATGTGCAAAATCTATCAACCATCGCTTTATAAGATATTAGGTCACAAGGTTTTTTAAATGGTAATAAGAACAACTTTTTCCTGTAATAAGATGCCAGTTAAGAATAGAGAGAAAAACATCTATAAAGTCATTAAAATGCGATATTTTGCGTGAATTACTGGGTAATAGTTTTAATTTTAGTTAATAAATTGACCCAAAAAATACCTGCTTATCTCATTAAAAACATTACCTGGTTATCAGATTCCCATTTCATTGGAGACTAAAAGAAAAGAATGAATTGCTAATCAAAACCATGAGCGTATTTATGCCAGAAAGTCATTGGTTTTAAAGAATCTTTTTAAAGAACGTTTTTTTTCATGGATTACCTAGAAAAATTACTAGAAATATTGTTTTTGGAGGAATAAGAAAAAACTATTTTTGTCTATTCCAAAAAAAAAAAAGGAAAAAAAGTGCTTCAAAAGATTTTCCTGTTCAAAAAACATCAAGTGCTTCAAAAGATTTTCCTATTCAAAAAACATCAATCAGAAAGAAATTTCCTAACCATACAGCCATTAACATAAAACATCAAAAACCGTTGGTATTTTAATCAAATTAGTTGGTAATCCTGGACACAGAATCTTTATCAACAATACTTTTACGGCTTCATGAATTAACAAAACTTTTGTGTTTGAATCTGAGCTGCCCAAAGAGGGATGAAACACGAGATAAATGCAAGAAAAATAAAACCACGCAGGTGGCAATTTGGTCAAGCAATATTTTCTAAATCCTCTAACATCATAATTAAATTTCCTTTACCTGACAAGCCAGCATGAAGGAATGTTTGGAAAGCTGGAAATTCTTGTTTTTCAAATATATGCTCAATGGGAAATCTAAATAATTACAATGTTAATCTTCAAATCAAGTAAAAGAAAAACTTTAAAACATATCATATACTTTCCATGAGTAGCTATTTGAGAATCTATATTTAACATGAAAGGCTAAAACGTCTTAAAATTAATATCGAAGAGAATAATTCTGCATTATTCCTGGGTATCGCGCAAATGTGTTTCACAGAATAAGATTTCAGACCACAAAATAAATTCGGCAGAAATGCCAACTTTGGATCTGCATTTTACAAATTAGGGGTTTCATCCTTGGAAATTTTATTTTGAGGAAAAAAAAATAGTCATAAAAAAATTAATTATATCAGCATACTTGGGTCATTCTCATCAAATCTGCTCAAAGTAAAATAATTATTTTTTTGAATTTCCATCATTCCAATTTTAATTTTGTGATATTATTGTAATAAAATTATTGTAAATTATTGTAAAAAATCATTAGGTTTTAGCACTTTACCTTTCTATTAAAACTTTATGGAGTTATCAAAAGAGTCAACCATAATTTTTATTTTCCATACGTAACATGTTCAAATATGTTCTCAATATTTTCTAGAAAACATTATATTCTAGTAACTACTATTTTAGCATAAAAGCAAAAGAGAATACGTCTGTTAAAAATATATTTTTTGCCCCCGAACCTTTATTACATATACGAGCTATTCAGAAAACATCAGATAGAAGCATAAAAATTATGTTACTTTAACAAATTTGAAAAAAATAACATGATATATAAAGGCAGTGTGGCCTAACAGTAGTAAATTTTCCAATATTGCATTGTAATAGAAAATATCGTGGGTTCAAATCCACTCGAGAGCGAGCAAAAAACAAAAAATTTTCATTATCGATTGTTGCCGTAGCACAAATAGGAGCTTTAAATTGAGTCACTGCCCGATTCGATGATAAGATCATTCAGATCTTCTTCCAAATTAAAAAAAATGTTCATAATCGAACGCAATCAATCAAGATATAAACATCCAAATCTGTCCATACATGATATTTTTACAAAAATATATCTTTCATCTACTTTAATTGGTTTTAAAGCATATTTCAAAAAATTTGAAGCAATTTCAAATAAAATAATTTAAATAAAAGGATTTTCAACAAAAAATTGCAGCTGTTCTTAAATATATTCTCAAATATGGCTTGAAATAGACAAAATGGCATATATGATGTAATATTGTTCTTCACTAGCTTTATACCCACCAAGATTTGGCACATTTAAAAATACATTATAAAAATAAAACGAAATTTCGAGGATTCGATTATTCATTCATTCCAACGTGGGTCCAAAATCAAAATATAGTTTTCGAACTAATCTATTATAGAAGGGCAAACGCGTTTGTTTAAATCTTCAGAAAATTAAAAAAGTTAAAAAAAAAACTTGGAGGACCGGGTCATCGATCCCAGTACGTCTCGCATGCTAAATAAGCGCTTTACCATTTGAACTGAACCCTCATATCAGTATGTTATTATTTTATTACATCGTTCTATTTGTCTATTGTTTAAAAACATCAATCAAACGCAACTTTAATGCTACAGCCGACTAAAGAAAATCTTTAAAATATATGGTTCCATCGAGTAGTTTTTTGTTCTTTTGACGGTAGTTGGGATCGAGGTGACAAATGAATGTATAAAATACATTAGAAAATCAGTAAAACAATTTTAAAAATAAGGAATTTAAAGCTATTATTATAGAAACTGTCTTTCAAATGCTTTTCATAAAAAAGAGTTTATTTAAACTATTACTTGGGCTAAATATTTAAATCTCCAAAGCACCTCTTGGAAATAAGGAAAGGTTATGTCACATATAATTGTTTATATGTGACAGTTCATTGCAATAACGTTTCAAACTTAAGAAAATCAAACAAAATATGTTTTTCTGAGAAAGCTAATAACAAACACAACAAATATGATAGTTAGGAATATATTAGTCAAAGGTAACATGAAACAGCATATCATGCATGCTTGTGAATCAATTTCGCGGTCCTTCAACAACCACCATTTAAATTTCTTCTTAAAAAATTGGATGTCGATCTCGTTCTCATATCCATGACCCTCTTACCATAAAAAGGTATATACACACATATGTATATATATATTTTGAGAAAAATAACGACATTTTTAAAACTAAATTTAATCGACATGTTTCAATGTAATCACTTCACCATTTTCAAGATTATCTTAAAAATTAAAAACTAAAAATATGTATATATACCTAACTTATGTATATATGAACTTGAATGCTAAATTGATTGTAAAAGTTCAATATTATATGACTTTAGCTTTTTGCCTTATCTGCTTTCTAAATAACCAAAGTACAGAAAGAACCGTTGCTATCCATTTTTTTCTTGGAATTTTAGACATAAAAGTTTTCTCAAATGACTCAATAAAGTCAAAAGCTTTAAAAAAAAAAAAAGCAAAAAATATTTTTTTATGGTTTTCCAGGGAAAAACTTAATTTTTGCTCATCAAACATTTTAAAATAAAAAATATCTAAACCAACCTGTAGCTTCAGCAAGTAAGTTATAACAGCAACTAACCAGTACTAGTCCCTTAAAATATTGCTCTTCAGCAAAAAGTTTTAAAGCTGTACAAGTCAATCCACCGCACGCATGAAGCCCAACCAGTAAAGCACCAGTCTAACATAACAAACACTTCAGCAAATATGAAGGAATTGAAGTACTTAAAATCTCTTTTAATTGTATCTCTTAACATGACCATCTCAAGAACCTGATTTTGGTTTATTTCCAACCCAGATATAAGATTTCTTTGCCAAAGGTCCCTCTAGTTTATCCCCTGCAATTAAACATTCATGAAAAAATTGATAAAAACCAACTTCTGATACTTATTAATAATTTAATTATTTTAATATTCCCCACCCTAGGCATTCAATAAAACTTTTAATACAGACCCAAGGGTGTACCAGAAATTTCTAACACTAACCCCAGGGGATTTACAAGTTTACTTTGAATACAGACCACAAGGCATTAATAAGAACTTTAAACACAGACCACAGCGAATTCACTAAAATTGTTAACCCAAACCCAGAGGAGGGTACTTATCAATAAAGACACAGAACGTTTACAATAGATTTTTTTCAGCACACAGGTCATTCACCAGTAATTAAATCTGAGCCCAAGAGCATAAAGCAGAATTTTTAATACAGAAGACTGTAGGGTAGAGTATTTATTAAGGGCTTTCAGTTATCCCCAGAAATATACAGAAATTTTAAGCTTGTCTTTTAGACCACCCGGTAATATGAATTAAATTTGATTCAAGAAAACACTAACGAATAAATGCTATAAGTTCAGTTAATAAGTTGATATTCAAAAGTTGCTGACAAATTTGATACAAACATTCTTTCTAAGAAATTAACGTAGATGCCATCCATGACCTACTAAGCGTATTTTGACAACTATCCAGGGTGATTAAAACTACAGTAAACTCATGGTCAACAACAATTACTGGAAAGAACTACTGGAAATTTTGTTTCCTTTGGTAATAAATGCTTGGAAAGGCCTAGATCAAATTTCAACCTTCTAACATAAAAAATTCTAGAGACAGCTTCACCAAATATAAAATACTAAAAGATTTTCAGTTTACACAGTCTAAGCATTAATTACCAATTAATTACCAATAAAGCGTGTTTTAAGTTATGTGGAAAAATAAATTCAAGTTTTCAGTAATGAGTTGCTACAAAAGAATTCTAAAAACGAATTTCAAAAGCTTGTAGATGATACATAAATTAAAAATTCTCTACTTCAAAGCTTATTTATGCAAATTAGAGCCCATTTTATATACAGTAACATATTTATGGAGTATTAGGTTATTTAAATAAAGTAATATCTAAGTAAAAAGTCTGAATTTAACTGTCTGCAAAATTTATCCTACGTAAAATATCTGATCGCATATAATCTGATTAAAGCAATGCCGCTTATACCTGGGTAGTCTTTGCACACATAGTAAGAAAAAATGATGTTGGAGACATGATCAAAAATGAAATATGATAACCCCAATTGATTTAAAGAAGATGCTCATTAATCGGTAAGCAACAATTAGCTAAAAGTTCAACAATCAACATACAAATACAGTTAACATCTAAATAAGCTACCTCAATTTGCACCTCATTTAGTTCAAACTGTTTCTTGACGCTCAAAACAAAATCATATGAGTTAGCAATGATACCAGGAAGAATATCCATAGAAATATGTTTATATAACCCTATTTCATTCCGAGGTTGTTGTTTATGAAGTCTTCTGCTTCTCTCCTTAGAAGACTGGGCATTTTCTGAGTTTCCGTCAATACCCACATAGTTTAGATTATAAACTGATGATAATTCGTAGCCTAGATAGTCTTTCCCAGAGCCAAAATCTACAACCTAAACACGTAATAATTAAGTAAAAATAAAAAATAAAAATAGAGATGAAGATATCATTTATGAAGATTTAAAACCTTATTTGAAAAGCTGTTCAAATAAAGTGTGACTAACACTCTTAAAAACTAATTTTTGTACCAAAAAATAACATCCTGCAATTTTACAGAAAAACAAAAGAAGCTTTGTTTTTAGGCTAAATTAAACTCTTTTTAGACCGAAGTCTTGAGCATGAAAAAATTATAGTAGCCAAAAAGTAACAATGGAGGTTGTTATGGACCCGTTGCTAGTTTTCGACAAGCCAACAACTTATTATCTCTATTATCTATAAAACAAAGTAGCATTTTTAATACATACAAACACATTAAAATTAATCCATATATTCCACTTAAAAAAGATTCAATAAAATTCTTCTAATGCAAAATAATACAAAAACTCATTTCAATCAAAACTCATTTCAATGATAAAATATGAGATCATATCGACAAAAAAGAAAATCTTTCCGTCAAAGTCAATGCACAGTGACCAATACCCAAACCTAAATAATTTTAAATAAATTGAAGAAAGTGTCATCATCTTTTTTCTCACACTAAACACATATTTACCGATCCTAAAAACCTCAAAAACAAACATCTCAACACTATACTACTCGCAAACAACTATTATAAAGATTCCATTGCTTGTAAGTTGAAAGTAAGACTGATCCATCCATGCATCTTAACACTTAGCAAAATTTTATCAGCATAACAGCCTAACTACCTTCCTATCACATCTAATTTTTGTAAACATCTTTAACATCTGTAAATAACTTTGACATCTCTAAAAAATCCCTAAAGGTGTGGCACACTAGATTTCTCAATAAAATGAAGTAGTATGGTATTACTGGTGAAGTTTTGAATATCAATAAGTCTTTTTTCCCAGGCAGAGAAATTAAAGAATTTATAATCGTATACTCAACCTTGTAGGTAGTGATATATTTTAGAATCTTCAATGACTTTCCATTCGAAGAAATGTGGCTTCATTGTCACTATTCTATAAATATTTCCATAGACATTGTTCTGATGATTTGAAAGAATTAACTCCTTCATGAAAGACATTCTCAAGGACCAGAAGGTTTTCATCTGCTACTTCCAAAAAAATAAATTGCTTTCCATCCTCTACATTCAGTATTTCAATTTAACAAGTGACTGTTCATTACAGTTTGCAAAATTAACACTCAATAACACTCAATAATCCCTACTTTTGCATTTTCAAGCCAGCTTAGAGCTGCATAAAATTTTAGAAATTTATTTCTTTCGTTTATCTGAAAGTATGAGCAGTCTGTTCTATAAAACAGAACTAAAAATATGCATTCCACTTATGAAATGCTCTCAATTATTACTTTTTGGCTGTTTTTATACTTTACTGACATTCATTTTATCAGATGAAGCATTGAATTTCTTTTAGATCAAAAGTGTAGAAAAGAAATATTTTAAATCTTATATTTTGATAATGTAATCTGAATGTAATCTAAATAATGTAACTCAAATATAGATGGCTTTCTTTGAACCAAATGATCATTTGTAATTAACTCTTTTGTGGTGTTGTGCCTTAATATGGTCATTTTTATTGGCAATGCTATTTTTTGATATGTTCTTGAAACAATGTTAATTGTTGTATGAATTTAAGAATACACTGTAGGTCAGCACTAAAAGTGATATCGGATTGGAATTCTAAGTGAATTTATCAGTCTCTTGATAAGTTCCAGACATTGAGACTGATTTTTAATGGCATAAAAAACTTAAATTAAAAGAAGAGTGTTATACTATCTGATTATCATAAATACTATTTTAACTTAAAGGAAAGAGAGTGAGGAATATAAATTTACGAAAAAATCACTTTGACTGATAAGCACGTATGTATTTTAAAACAAAATTTTCTCCATAAACTCTTTAAGATCAATCATTAAAACAAATAATTGTCTTTCCCTGGAAAAAAATTTTGCGAAAACTAATTTTGGTCTCGAAGTTTTATCAAGAAAAAAAAGACAGTTTTAGTGGTGATCAGCTGGATATATATATATATATATATATTTTTTTTTTTTTTTTAGATAATAAGCTGGTAGATTAAATTTCAGGTCTTTTTTTTTTTTTTGTGAATAGCAAGCAAAATTGACTAGACAGCTGAAACTTTAAGTGTTAAGAAAAATATAATGTAACTATTTTAAACATTTCCTGACGAGAAATTTTTGAAAAAGACAGCTGAAATGCTTAATATATTAAAAATAATATTTCCTAACATATTTCGAAATTTTAAAACATTTGGTGATTAAATTTTAAAAAAAGTAAAAAAATGGTACTTTTTGGACCTGTTTGAGCAACGCTACTCTGTCTAAAAAAATTTCAAGATAGCTGACATATATTAATCAAATATATTTACCATTAATCAAATTTTACAATATTAGAAGCTTAAATTTTTTAACAAAGTTTAAAAATGTTGATTTTTGGGCTTTGAGTCAAGGTTGACACAAATCTGCAATGTCAGGAAGAAGCTCTTAGACTATTCATTTTCAAGACTGTTGTGAATGGTGAAGTTTTCTCTATTAAATTATCTGTTTATTGGTACCAACTGTTTTTTTATGAGTCATGCTTAATGACTTACAATCCAGACACCTTGTACCTTTTACAATTTTGGATACTTTGTGAAACCAATATCTCCAAGAATTATTGTACTCTCTTTCATTTCAAGATCAAAACATATAATATTATCTCTAATATAAAAGAAACTTGGTCTAAAATTTTCTACTTGACATGACTAATGAAGTAGTATGTGGCACATCAAAAAGTCATCAATATAAACCTAAAACCTGGTGGCAAAATTAGAGATTAGAGAAGCTATCAAAAACTCAAGTACAAAGCGAGGCTCTTCCCCATAAAATATCTCTAACAAAAGTAGCATATAATGTACCTACTTGTTCAGTTAAGAAATTTGTGATACAATTGTCATCTTTAGCCTATTTTGGCCATTTTATACACGCCCTTGAATGAGAATATTTGACAGGAGTTCATATGGGTCACTGGATTGCCACTATATTCCTTAGCAAAATATTTAAAAAGGTTAATGAAAAAATTTTATAAATATTGAGAATTTTTTTTCAAAAATATGTAATCATTACTATTCTAAAATTATGCCTTTACGTAAAAATTTCAGAACAAATGAGCATTTACTGAGAAAATGCGTTAAAAACACACACAACGGTTGGGTTTTCCGGGAGCCAAAAATTTAATAAAAAATCAGAAAATAAACTGTTACATAATTTTACTTACATTTCTACAGTTCAACTTTGATGACATATTATTTATAACATTGGTTAAAACAACAACTTCGTGTTTCTTCTTTTCACTTAAAAACGAATTGTATTTCTTAATTTTTAATTTTCTATATAGATCTGTACTGCTTTTAATATCATTAATCTCTAATAAATCCTTTAAAATATCTCCAGTTTGGTAACTATTGTCAATATGTCCAATACGTCTGCAATTTACAATAAACGTTGATTTAGAAAATGAATCTGTATTGAAATACCAGCTGTAATCTCCAGATATATATTCATTCAAATGACTACTGATCACACCTTCATAAGTTTTCAATAAATCAACTATTTCTGTTATATCATTATGGACTTTTTGAAGGAGAAATTCTGATGAACTGAGAACTGAGAACTGCTTGCATGCATTTTGGTTAACATTGTCCATTATTATGATTATTCTAAAAAATTATAAGAAACCAAAAAAAGCAACATTGCGCTCTTTCCAAAACAATTTTGAATTAAATATGTTAATCAAAAACAAAATAGTACCCACACTCTTTTTATACATGTAACAACATTTTAGCAACATCAAATTTTAAATATCTGGCCAAACTCAACTGAAATATTGAAAAATAAGTTTAAAATTTAATAGTATGCATAATAAAGAAAATGAGATTCATAGTTTGCTAGATACGAATATGGTATTAAGTAAACAAGCATTTAGTGACTGATGGACTCTGAGCACTTCTTTAAACAAATAAAACTGACTGATACTTTTAAAAAATGCTATTTGGACATATAGTAAACAAAGGGAAACCATATGGGTCATTAACTACTCTTGATGCCCCTCTAATATTAGAAAAATGTAACAGTTTAAAATAGTTCTAAAACATAACTTTCTGTAACAAATGACTATAGTAACCATATCCAGAAATGAAGTTTTGCAACAAGTGATCATATGATTTTAATATTGCCATCTGAGTCTTTCTAACTTATGCAAAATTTAAAAATAAATTAATGAACAGTTTAAAAATAAATTTGGATCAAAAATGATCTTATTTGGGCACAAAACTTAAAAACTATAGTTATTAACAAATATATTTAACTTCATGCAAATCTAAAAAAAAAAAAAAAATGATAATAAAAAAAAACTCTTCAAAGCAACAGAAAAAATAATCACTTCCAAAAACTCAAGTAACCTAATGTCAAAAAATTTCCACCCTATTCTCTTCAGATTAACTTCCAAGCTATTGAATCTTTATTCAATTGACTATTTTTTTCTTTAAGTTTAATCTTATTTCAGGTCTTCATTTCACAAAGTTTCTTCTTGCTTTAATATTTTTACATTTAATGGTCCAGTTAGTACCATACTCACTTTTACGGTACAAATTTACTTAAAACACCAACAACTGTCTCATATCTTAAAAAAAACATAATGTAAAATAATTCTATGATATACCAATACTGTATGATAAATATTGTGACAATATACAGAATTTATATTTACACTTTGACTGCAATTGCAACAAGGCAATTTACCTTCTCTAATTTTCTCTACATAACTCCTATTAGGCATCACTTTAGCCTAAATGAGGATAACTCATAAATCTCTTGACTCCAAAGCAAACTTATATGTTTCTAGTGTAGCCCTAAATTTATTCCTACCTGTACAAGGAAACCTTCATTAAATGTAACCGACTTATCGAATTCATATAAATTTCCTGTACCACACAATTTTTACCCAAAATATTGCTATTGTCCTTCCCCATGTCTTTAACAATTTCAAAACCTTGTTTCTAGTGATCTCTGTTCTAAACATTTGCACATTTTTTTCCTTTCTGTTTCAAAATTTCTCGAAACACATCATCTAATCTTTATATTTTTCTTGTAGGCAAAAAAAGCTTTTATTAGAACTTTTCACTTCCCTTGATTTCAACACCACAAAACACTGAGCTATGTTGATAATCTTTTTTCCCCCATATTTCTATCTCTATAGCAATAGCTTCCATAGATTTTATCATGACTTTAACCAGAATGGCCGTTAAAATCTCCACGAATAACTAAACTTCCATTTCTCTTAATTTACTTGCATTATCTTATTGGCTATAATTAAACCCATATTGTGAAGCATATACTGAGACAAATGTAATAATAGTACTTTCTACCATAATCTTAATCAAAATTATTTGATCACTAACTTACTAACACACCGCTCACATCCACAACATTAACACTCCACCTTCCAGCTGAAAATATCCCGACTCTTCCAACACCTTTCTGGATCCATACCCATAATAACCCATAATAACTTTCATTTTTAAGTGAAAATTAGGCTCAAAGTCCTAAAATGAGAATAGGTAACACAAATTTTTAGCTCCACCAAATTTGGACACAACTGGTAACAAAATATCATTTTTGGATTAAAAAGGACTACTTTCCAAGCTATGAAGTACCAAAAGGGTGCTTTTTAGAAAATATGAATAAATATAGATAATCAATTATAACTACATTAATATTAGGAGGGGGCTGTGTGTTTTAGGGCGATGTTAAATTCAACTGAGTACATTTTTTTTTTGAATTCCCTTAATATCCATGAAACCAAAGTTCTTTTTTTTTTTAAGTGTATAGACATGTTTTAAATCATTTTAGGAGATAACAAGGCTAATTTTTTACCAATCAACTTAGTAACATTATGCACAAAATCTTCAAACAGAAAATTAAATTCTCATTAAAACAGCTTGTATACATGGATTAAAAAGACTTTGAAGCACTTTAATAAAAAAAAAAAATGCTGGCCATTGATGGCAAAGTGGCCTCATAAACTGTTGTTGACGTGCTTTCTTTCCTATACAACTTCAAAAGAACTGTGTAGTCTTCTGAATTCTATTTCCTTTTATTCAATACAAATCTCGCTTAACTTGATTTCTTGGTTTTTTATTTCAAATATTGATAAAATTCCGCAATATACATTCCACTTGAATCTCTTTTGATCTATATATAACCTTGGTATTTTTAATATTTTAGTTTTAAAAACTCTGACTGACAACCCCTATAATTTTAGAAAAATTCTGTCCAAGAGATATGATGAGCCAAAAGATGTCTTGCCCTGACAGAGCAATAAAATAGGAAATCTGACAGCAGCTGATGCGAAACAGTAATTGCTATCCATCGTTTTCAAGGAATTCAAGTGACTGGGAAAAGAAAAACACAATAGTAGAAATAAAAGAAAAATTTAAATAAAGACATATGGTTTTAAGTAAAAGAAGATTTTTTTTTACAAAAGACAGGGTAAATTCTAATAATTCATCCCCTAGAAGGTATTAATACATTAATTGGATGTTGATCTAAAATGATCATCATCTATCGTTGAATAGATATGTCCTTCATTACTCAGCCAATCCAAACTCACTCTAGAAAGAAGATAAAAAATCAATAAACATAGTAGTTAATAAGTTAGAATAACATTTGAAGTATTATTTGAAGGTTTTAAAGTAGCATGCAGGAAAAAATAAAAACATATAATTTTTTCTCAATAAATGCAATTTATGAGATGCTATCAAATGTGTTGAAATATTTGGATAAACAAAATTCGTAAAAACAATTGCCAATTTCGTAATTTGGGACAAACGAAAATGACCTTCCTAAATAAGTTAAAACTTAATGGCTACTTTAAAAAATAGTCTTCATGCCAGTGGGACCTAAAAATTAGCATGGAAAACGGACCAAAGAATGATGATGATGATGGCAAATAAAATTATTATGTCTGTGAAAAAATCAAAAATTGTATTTATAATAGCTTACCCCAGTTGTTGCTCACTTATATTTCTAGCTTTTTGTTTCAACTCGTTTCGACTCATTCCTTGCTCAGCTGTACAAGCTGAGATATAGGTGAATATAACTTTATTTGTTCCGGTAAGACCAACGTCATTAAAACCTCCTCCCCCTAAAATGTCATTATCTCCTCCCATTTTGTTAGGAGTTTGCATAGCTCTGCTGTCAATAACGGCGTTGCCACCCTGAAAATACAAACAATAATTTTCTTTTATTTATTTATTTATCATCTTTTGTGAATTTTTAATAATGAAAACACGCTTTAAGTGACTAATGGACCCTCAGGCACTCCTTTTCAGTAAATAAGTAGCATAGCTGTACTTCCTTTTACTCTGGATTTAATTTCAAACAAACCTTAATAAATAATTATAGCTCAATATGTAACAAAATCTATGCTAATTTGAAATTTTTGGAAATATAAAGGAAATTGGAGATACACAAAATAAGCATCAACAATTATTGCTGTGATTATAGTTTTAATAAAGTTGCGTTCAACTTTACAAAGATCTTCAAAATAAAACTAAAACTATATAATACAGAAAAGATAAAAATTTAAGGTTGAGCAAGATTCAAATTTTTCTTTATTCTGTTTATGACCTCCAACAAAATTGACATCAGCTTTAAACTCAAAAAATCCATACCTAACAACGACTAAAAGATTTTTCACTTATAAATGAACAACTATTACTATAACACAAAATTTAAAATAACATTAATTTACATTTAATAACATTTAATTTTTTTTCATCAACAGATCTTAATAGGTACACGTGTAAATGATATCTATGTACGATCTAAAATATTCTAATTGGCAAATATCAATTCAAGAATATCTCCAAGGCTATTTGGAAAAAAATACAATTATGAAAGCGATATATTTTACCAACAAAATTTTTTGTTAATGAATTTCTAAAAACAATTTATAAGAGTATAATTTCCTTTGCAGTTTTCAACAAAACATTTATGATTTCAACACCACTGAAAACATTTTGAGAATCTCAACTCTAAGTGTTATGATATCAGGTGCTTCTTCGTAAATATCAGACCAATGATCATATACTCAGTAATACTGAAAAAATTTTGTTTTAAAAGTTTTATTATGTGCCTCACAAATTTTCAATTAGATTGCTCCAAGATCTTATACTTAACAAATTCATCTTCCAACCAGATTTTTCTAATAAAAAATGGCTTCAACAGAAAAATGCTAGCTTTTCAATTTTGACATGTTCCCGCTAGAAAGTTAGAAATTTTATTTGTTCATTAAGCAGATTGGATCTGCTTTAGTTTATGGTTTATGGATAAACAAATTCCATCAGGTAATTATTAGCAAATATTGCATGTTGATTTTCATATCGTAGAAATGCGCTTATTCGTTATCTTTTTTTTGAAATTTTAAATAATGCTCATTAATAAATTAAGTTCAAGATAGAAGAAAATTCAACAGCTCTATCACATTCTTTGACACAACTGTATCACGCCACGTTAACAAAACACTTCAAGTCACAGTTTATCACAAACTTACACACACTGATCAATGCCTCAACTTTTATTCAAACCACTTTAAAATCATTAAAGAAAGCATTGTCAACTAATTATTTTCTCGTGCTAAAGATATTGTTGCTGACTCAAACAGACTTGAAATCAAACCTTGAAATCTAGTTTTCTCCCGTAAGAAAAAAAAGTGTCTTCTATAGTCCGCAACACAAATTAAATAGCCAGTTATAATATTTCTCTTCTACTTTAGCATTTGACCCTACAGTCTGTAATTATTATATCAATTTTCACTAATAATTAACCACATCCAGAATTTTAAGCCTTCTCCCAACCCATATAAATGCTTGATTTTCAAAAAATTTGCTAAAATTAAAGATTGAAATTCATGTTTTTTTTTACTTCCTTTTATTGAGTACTACATAAAAATTCCAAGTACTCACATCAATTATGCAATCGTTAAAAAAGACTTCATGAAATTTTGTGAACAGTAATTATTAATTGGAATTTAAAAATATATCCTCGCAAAATTTCCATTATGAAATGCATAACACAGTCCAATAAATATTGCGCGACATGGATAAAATTTTAAAAATTTATATTTATAGTAAATGTAACAGGCTTTCTTTGACTTCAATTACTATCAACTATACACAAGAAAATAAACTGACCTTTTTAAGACTTAGATTGGCATATACAACATCAAGAAAATGAAATGATATCTCATCAAAGTCTTGAACTGGTACAAGACTGAAGGCCATGATACTACGCATTTGACCTTCATTAAAAGATTTCATGTTACCAACAACACGTACATAGGTGTCTTCTCTGCATTCTGAACGCTTTGTATTTTCTGTAGGATCCTATAAATATTATCTTTTTTTCAGGAAATAATTATATTCCAATAATCATTTTGATTAGCTTACATTTTGCATGAATATAAAGTTTTTTTTTGAAAAGGTAAGTAAATGTCTATTAGCCATATGAACATATAAGCAATACATTCCTAATAAATACAAAAAAGTTAAATTTTATGAGCACATAGAGTTCAATATATAACAAAATAGTACAAAGATTTTGGTTAAAAGATTTATTAAAAACGAAGTCATTTAGTTATTGGTGCTATAAATTGTTATATATATAAAATATTTAAAATGTTTGAAATAAAATTCATAAAATAACGGATTAAAGCATGTTATAAAAAAAAAATAAAAAAAAAGCATTCAAAAAAGTTAAAAAAATTACACACAAAAAAAAATATTTGAAAAAAAGTAAAATTTTAAACTGCTATTGCCTTATGCTTTCAAGCTTTGTTGTGTGAGAAGTAAACTTTTATTAATTAGATCTAAAATCAGAGATGATTAGGGTAAAAAATTTATTTGCTGGATTTCTAAACGATCAACTATGATTAGAGTGATCAGCAGACATTCTATAGTTATTTCGAACGCTGAGAGAAAAATAATTATTTTTTACACAGTATCTAATAGTGGAATGACATAATTTACAAAGTATCTGTAACATTTGACTCTCTTCTGTAATTTGAAAAGAAAAATAAAAATAAATTTTGGCTTTTAATTACTCTTGTCAATTATCTAATGCCAGAAAACACTTGGGTGAATAAGCTTGTGTAAAATGATGAAAGCGCTCCAGATAAAGTTTATTTGACTACCAGGCATTCCAAATTGATTTAAATAAAAAATGAGAAGCTATCATCTGCAAAAAAGGTATCTATTTAACATGAGTTTTCATGTACAAGAATGTGATTATCCCTGAACCAAAAAACAACATTTTTTCCTAGATTCCTCAAAACATTAGTTTTGAAAATAAAACATAAATTTACATTTAAAAGTTTTCAAATTACAATAGTACATTTTTGATCAAATCAACACTTAAAAAGGCTCTATATTATCCCTGAGTCACCTAAAAGATATTATATAATAGCTTAAATTTGTTTTTCAACATATATTTCCGAGTCAAGTATTTCAAACACAACCTAATTATCCAGGTCTATGGCATTTAACAGCAAAGGGTATATTTTTAAAAATCTACAAGTATGAACTTTTCTAGTGAAAAGCTGTATTTATTTGTGTATTGCAGACTCTACCTCTGTGTCAATCCATTTTCTAACTGAAACCATTTCACCCAACATGTCATCAATTTTGTATGATATATTAGTAGCAGCCTCTTGAACTTCTCGTATGATGCCAACCAGAGTGACCTAAAAAGTATTAGCCTAGATAATAAAGTTTTCTAATTTTGATACAACTTCAATTAATAAAATTACAAGGGTTCACCAAAACAAAAAACCAAAACTGTTTTTTCACTTCCACCTGATTGCATATAAAATGCCAACCAAACCAGTACAAGTTTTTTGGCATTGCTTTAAAAATGTTTTATTTAAAAATACAACTTTGTTAAATAAAGAACACCTGGACAAAAACATTAAAAAAAAAATTTAGAATTCAAATTAAAAAAATTAAATCAGTCTCAAAACTTCACATATCAAGTCTGAGCGCAAGACTTGATAAAACTTTTAAAATGACTGACATTGAAATTGCAATAAATATTTTCTAAGTTTTTTGAATGAGATATTTTGGAAAAACAATTTAATAAAATTTTCTTTCTAAATAGTGAATATCCTAAAATAATACTTTTAACAACATACACATTTTCAGAAAAATTTAAACATAATTGCTTGAGAAGAATTTGCCACTTTTGAATCAAATATTACGTGTATTGAAGTCTGAAGTTCAGTGTGTCATGATCCTTTAATTTCATACAAAATTTTATAAAAGTTAAAAAAGAAGGAAAACTTTTAAGATGTGGATTAAACTATCATCTTTTGGATATATCTAGATCCAGTACCTAAAAAATAATAATAATAATAAAAAAAAAAAAAAAACACTATTTTCTAACCTTATAAATTTAATGACTTACAAATTTTAAAAAAAATTTATGTATATTTAACAAAAAAGTTTTTAAAAATGGATGGACTGATAAATAGATAGATGGACAAGGGTGAATTTATTCACTGCATTAAATTCGGCAGGAGCCCAAAAATTAAAATAAACAAATTTGAGAATAGTGAGAAAACAGACTAACAGAGATTTTAGAGAACTGCAATCAAATTCAATACTAATCAAAGCAATACCAGTCAATAATTCAAAAAATCTAGACAGTTGTCTTTCTGATATCAGTACAATTTTTTTTGCTCAAACAATTAAAAATTCATGCTTTCATGATAGAAAATGTTTAGACAAAAGAAATCTTTTCCTGTCATTTTATAAACAAATCAAAAAAAAAAAAATGTAATGGCATGAGATTCTCATGAATATTATATGATAAAAAATATTAAATTTAGCTTTTTGAAGAAAAACATTTTCAAAATGCATCTATCAATTAATAAATTTGAGGAGCAAAATTTTGTTACCTGATGTATGTCTGTGTCTTCAAATCGAAAAACATCCTCGGTAACATTATACTCTGCTTTGTGAAAAATTGCTGATGTGATAGGAAGTAAGCTTTGGGAACGATTTTTCTAGATAAAACCAAATCAAATAATTTGCTCCTTGTTGCCACAAGCTTCGTCTGAGGAATAAGAACTAAAAACTCTTGTAGACAGTAATTCATGTGACACGGCTTGAAATATCAATTCAAATTTAAAATCTTATAGTGCAATTTTGGCCCATGGTAAATCATGTTGGCGTATTTGGAATGCAAGGAAGAAATGTTTGAAAAGGGTTTTGGGAGAAACTAAGAAGATTAAAAGAAGCGTAAAATGAGACAGAGAGCGAAGGATTTTGCAGGAAATGAAAAAAAGGTGGAAAATAATTTATATGACTTCAAACGTATTGAAAAAGAAGGAACATAAATAATTTTTATTCTTTCAAGAGTTATCATTCAAGTTTGGAAGATAGTAAATCTATAGTAAATCATTTTAAAGTATATTATTTTTCAGTATATTAAAAAAAATGATAAAATTTAAAAATAGACTAGAACATAAATTTTTTGGAAATTTACTATCCTGTTTAGTTGGGCTCATAGGGAAAATTTTTCCAGATTTGTCTGAAACCTAAAACTTAAAAACCACATAAATCAATAAAAAACTTTTATGTATAATTGGTAATTTTACAAATTTAGCCAAAACTTGTAATGGACATAAACACCTCATACGTATTAGAGACCACATATCTATACTCTATTGTTTAGTGTTTCCAAAAAATTTTAAATCTATCTTCCCAAAGTTTTAGAAAACTTTTTTTCAAAAAGCAAAATTCAATACTACTTAATGAAAGAAAAAAACCAAATTATAACAGCAGAAAATAAAAGTTAATAAATACATAAAAAAAAAATGTTAACACAATTCAAAAAAACTATGAACAAATTTTTCATTGGCTGATTTACTTCTAAAGCACAATTTAACAACAATTTTGCACTACTTGAAATAAAAATCTAGTGAAAAGTAGCTTACAAATTTGGTATTTGTTTTAAAGCAATTTTACACAAAATTATTTACAATAAGTTGAAGCTTCCAATAAAAAACATAAGTGAGATAAGTTAGGAAAATCCATGGTTTTGGGCTTGAAAAAATGACTTAAATTGTTAAGATGACTTACGTGACTTTATTACAAGTAATAAAAAATTTCAAAATGGCGGAAAAAATTTTCGAACTAACAGAAACAATACAAAATTTCAACAATTTAGACAAACTTGCCCAGCTCAAACTTTTTTTAAAGATCTGACGTATTACATTTTCTAATACCACACTAAGCTTCTAAATATAAGCACTTACATTATGCTAAACTTTAGTATGATTAAAAATTTTTTTGAGTAAAATCTTAAAACATTGATCCTTGGAAAGAGTGGGCACATGCCTGACACAACATCAAAAATTTCAAAATGACTAAAACTATAAATAAAGTCTGGGTCAAACTGTTCTTTGCTTGCAAAGAACTGTTAAAAAAAAAAGTTTTATTGATTAAATCAATAGATTAATCTATTTAGATGAGAAAAAAATAGGTTAAAATTTTTCATCTGGTATTCAAACATGTGACCAAAAAAAATAAGTTCTAAGTGTTCTCAGGCCCAAACACATATGAATGGTTTCCAATAAAATTCCAACAATATCATTTCTAACCCTAAAATTATAATATTTCGGCCTAGTACCAAATTTTTTTAGTTAAAGTTTAATAATCTTCACATTAACTTTTAGAGCTATGAATTTAAGGCTGTCTGGCTGAGTGGATAAGGCATTGGTCTCTGGATCCTAGAGCTGTGGGTTTGAAGCCACCTCAGAACTAAAGATTTTCTTTACCCTAAGCTCAAATGGGAGCTCTAAGTGCACCAGAACCAGACTCTTGGACCCTCTGTAATAAATTAGTTTGAAAACTATTTGTTGAGCCACGTTAAAAATACAATGGGTGTATAGGTAGCGGGGTGAAGAAACTTCACTAAATGGAGCAGTAAGGCATCTCATTCCTCCGCTAGCCTTTGGAAGACCCCTGAGCAAGGTCGAGTACCCACATATAGGGTACATAAACTGACACGGAACTAACGAGTGTCAGCACATTCTAATTGGGCACACAGCAACAAACAGCTGTAGTGGTCAATTAATAGTGACAATGGGCAGGCAAAAATGCTTCAGTTAGAGAAGAACAGTGAGAATTACAGAAGAGTTGCGACCCTATAACTTATGAGCAACAGAAAAACTATATGTTCGACTGTGGTCACAAGAAGAAGAAAAATAAAAATATGCTGGAACTAAACAGAGGATAATAATCATATATAATAATAATGATGACAATCAATAATTAACACAAAAAGATTTTCATAAATTTTTGTTTTTATGAAACAAATCCTTTTTACAACTAAGTGTATCATATTATAGCAGAAAAAGTATTATTAACTAGGAATTTGTAATCAGTCGGTTGTTTTAACAACAGTTATAAAAAGAAATTCCGTGAGGATGAGAGTGGTAACTTTACTGCAATAGAGATACAATTCTTAAAATAAAGTTTGCAATGCCACAGTTACATAACTTAATTATTGAGCAATATGGTTCTGGTTTAGCATGCCCATTTTTCAATCTTTTTTTTTCCTACAAATTTAACTGTTAATGGTAAAATTTTTTTAGGAGTTTTTTCAACCAAATCTGCTTTTAATCAAGAGAGAATTACTTACTCTATGAGTTATTTAAAAAAATAAGTTTTTACTAGCCTTTTAGAAACTATGAAATTTTAAAAAAATATCTTGCCATTAGACCTAAGGTTTATTTGAAGGAGGCATACATTTGTTTGCTAAAAAATTTTTCCCTAGAACCTAGGTTTTCAATCCCAAAGAATTTAGATGTAATTTTACGACTCAACTGTATTTTATACTAAGAAAAGATTAGTTAAGATTTTGGTCTTAATTCAAATTATTGTTGTAATACCATAAATTGTACTGTCATTAGTAAAACAGAGTTAGAAAAAATATATGAACAGAAGAAATTATTCTTTAATTAAAGGGAGTGTTCAGTGACTTACTAGTTGAGCCCAAGACCCAAGATTATCATTAAAAAACTCTCATAAAAGCAATTTTGTGAGATGATGCTTATTTGAGGATGGGCATATTATCAAAGACACACAGTAGATAAAAACTTTTATTAGAGCAAATATATTCTAATAAACTATTTGAGACTTTTCCCTAAAGCTGATTTTATATATAAATTGCAAATGACCTTTTTTTGTGAGTTTTCAATTCCAGGAGATGTCATGTCACCAGGGCTCATAAATCCACCACCACCACTAACACCACTCTAGAAAATAATAAAAACTACGTTGAAATAAAAATTTATTAGACAGCAAGTGGAATTTAATATTTAAACATTTTTAAAAAGAATGAGAACCACAAGAAAAAACTGAGATGAATTATTGCGTATATTGTAATACTTTGTGATTTTAATTATTTTTATGAAAAACCTGGTAAATAATTTTCATTTCTCTAGCCAAAATTTTCAATAACTTATCTCATCTTTCAAAATATTACTCGTTAATGCTTTCTCGTGTTTACTGAAATTATGTATTTGATAGTTTAATTAGGGTGAGTAGATTATTTTAAATTAAATAGAAGGTGAATATAATTCATTATGCAAAACTGCTCATTATGTTCAAATCATAACTACAAATACATAACATTATTCAATTATTTTTTTTTGTGATTCAGCGGTAAATATCTGGTTTCATAAAACAGATGACGGAAATTTGATTCCCATATGAAACCATTATATAAATTTTTATTGAAGTGTTTGATAGTTGATTAGCAAGATTAGGCCATCGAAAACCGTATGAAATTTTTCAGGGTCCTTGCCTAATAAGTTTTTTTAAGTAGCTAATTAGGTCAAGTAATGAAAAATTTCTGCAAAATTGGAAAGTTCTTGAGGAAAATTGAACTTTTGTGGTCTGGGTTTAACAAAAAACATAAAAAAAATAATCAAATCATAAAAAAACTCTGCCCAAACAGAATAAAATTTCTTGAGAAAGGTTTTAGAAATGTTTTTTTGACCAAATTGAAAAAGCGGGCTCAAATTTGTTAACGCCATTTTTTTTGGCTAGAAAATATTCAGAAAAATTTCTTTAGGAACTTCAGCTATGGGGCTGTCTAATAAAGGCTTAATATCCATTTTTTTATATAAATCTTAAATAAAAAAATTTAGAGCGCAAAGGCAAAAGAAGAAGAGTTAATTACAG
Source organism: Euphysa ruthae (assembly GCA_035046665.1). Classification (NCBI taxonomy): domain Eukaryota; kingdom Metazoa; phylum Cnidaria; class Hydrozoa; order Anthoathecata; family Corymorphidae; genus Euphysa; species Euphysa ruthae. Next base: position 28,652 of record JAUZNK010000018.1, read on the forward strand.
AGAAAGGCATATAGCTTTAGCAAACGTGAATTTAAACTAAACCCTCAAAAAGAAAAAGAGAATTTATAAAATCAACCTCTTGGTCTTTTTATGTTTTTTCTTCATTAAAAATTTAAATTTCCTTTGTTACCTTTAAAAAGAATAAAATTTTAATTTTTAGTTCCAAGCCTTAGATTGATTTTTATATTTAACAGGTGGAAAAGGTTTTTTACTTGTGCGAAAACAAAAACTTGACCAAAAACTTTAGCCTTTTTCTAATTTTATGATCACCTAACACTTCACAAATAAAACAGTGCTTGTCATTTGTTATAATTCATTTGTTAAATAATACCTGGTATGTTCCTTGGAATCCTAAAAAGCAAAAGAGGATATATATAAATTAGAAAAAGAAACAAAACAAATTTCCATAAAATAAAGTAATGAAAACAAGCTCTTACATAAAAGAATGACGGGAACAACTAAAGTAAATGTTTTGACACAACGCCTGAAGAATTATGCATGTATGTAAGTATATGTGTGTGTATGTGTGTGTGCGTATGTGTGTGTGAATGTGTGCGTGTGTGTGTGCAAACAGTTTAAAATGATTTACTACTAAAATCAGTTAAAATTATTAAAATATCAGTTAAAAATATGTTAAAATATATTGTTGTTGTTGAGCAACACAGTAACAACAACAAAATTAAATTAAAAGAAACCCATCACATAAAATAACACAAACAAATTTTGACTATGACAGTAAAGTTATAAATAGATCCCTGTTTCCCTCTGGGGGTGACCTTCATAACTGATCCTTGTCAAAAAAAAAAAACCACATTTATCTTGTCCATTCACGTACTATTGATATTTGTAGTATTTAACCTAGTAAGCATGCATACTGCCAACTAAGGGATTTGTATTTTTCCCAAGGGATTTTATTATTATATATTCCAAAACTTTAGCAAACCCTGTAAATTTACATACACTTTACATATGAAGTATATAAAAAATTTTAGGGCTATAAAATCTAAAAGAATCCAATAAAAATGTATAATCAATATCTCTCAAAAACCTGAACTTTTATCAATATTTGTAATACGCAAATTGATGCTATTATACCAATTATATGTAATTAACTTCTTGTGTAACCTTATACTGCATCTGTTTTATACAAACCAATGATAAAAAAACAGCAATTTCTAATTTAGCAAAAAGGGTAAAATTAAAAGGTGACATTTATTAAAATTCAAAAAATTAAAATTACAAAAAAAATTTACCAAAAAGATTTATATACTGTGTTACATAAATTTTCAGTAAATGAAATGTTTTTTAAAATTTTCAGGTTTTAAACTAAAAGAAAAAAAACTTTAAGATCATTTTCAGTTAAAAATAGCTCAAGTTCTCTTAGTCTTAATTACAAAATATCTCTACAATGAGCTCTAAAAAATTTTACATATTTGAAACTTATATCAAATTTTCTTATTTGTAAGGATTTTTCTTATAATAACGACTCATTTAAGTCTAACTGAGGCCATCGCCCACTTGCTACGCTGGGATCAAGCCAAAAATTATTGGTGAATCTCTAGGTGCTGGAGAAAAATATTGTTACAATACAACAAGGATTAATATATTTGGTATACTTACACATCATAGTTTACAATTTTTGACACACCACACTCGTTCTACGGCTTTTTTTTAGTGAGTACCAGAGAAAAATCAGTGGCGAATAACGTGGATTACCTAGCTTGTTCAGCAGCAGTTAAAATGCATGAGACATAAAGGTAACTAATAGAAAAGTCTATAAAATTTAATTTATCAATATGAAAAAATCAATTACAAGTTCTTTATACATTTTTTAGATTTTGAAAGCTCCAACAAAACTAACAAATTTTATGTTAACTTAAGGGTCTGTAAGATCATTTTTTACAATGTCCAATTTATTAGCACCATGTTTTTGCAATAGCAGGTTCGGATTAATGTTGAACAAGAACTTCATGCAGAAAATTTCAATAATTGAGTTATCGTACAATTGTACTTTCCCGCCTTTCAAATAAACTTCTCCATTGATATATACAGGTAACTTCCCTGTATTAACTAGGTGAAACTTTTCACACTCATGTATTATAACACATTGCTTTCTTGACACTCTCCTTGCAGGACCTTCTATAGTTACATCTAAATCTACTTCATATCCAATGCCTGATCTTCCAATTATCAGCTTATCTTTAATCATTCGATATTTTAAAACTCTCCCTTGTATTATAGCAAGATCTTCAGCTTGGAATTCATTGAATTCAGTTTCACACAATGCTCCTGACGATTTTAACAAGAGCTCTAATTGCGGTATTTCATGTTCCAACTTTCTAATTTGACGTTTTGAAAATCGATCATGCATGTTAAATTCTTGGTCGATCACTTCATCTTTATTACGAATGATTTGATCGTCAATCATTTTTGATTCAATTTCAGCAAGACTTGTGCCTCCACCTACAACAGCAGCAGGTTTAACAGTTTGACAGTTTAGTAGGTAGTAATGACGCAGGAGCAGCCAGTGCTCTTTCAAATCAGAAGCTGTGCGTGATCTGTGAAAAGTGTTTCTGTTTTTATCAAGCAGCTCTTGGAAACCACTTAAATCAAGGGAATCGTTACCATCAAACTCAGCAATGAGACAATCTTCATCACGTGACCACAATACTTCATTTAATATTCTGTTCATCACATCAGCTGGCAGTGCTTTGATTGCTTGCTGTGCTAGTCTTGACAGTAACGGATCATACAACAGGGCAAACCATCTATCTTGAATTTCTTTCAAAGTAAAAGAGCAGGAGAAACGTACAGCTAAACTCACTGAATGCAGATCGCAAGTCTGCTGTACACAAGTTATAAGTCGAAGATCATCAGCCGGTCTCCATCTTCCAAAATTATTAGGAATTGGAGTCACTTTCATCTTATGAACTTTTTTTTTAATAACTGATGAAGCTTGCCTAGAACTAGTTTTTTTGAAATTAGTATCGAAAGAGCTTGATTCAGATATTTTTCCTAAAGTTCCTCTCTTATATCCAGTATCTATTAATTCATCATCAAACTTAGGTCTTTTTATAGATCTTGAGGAACTTCTTCTTTCTGGTTTAGTCTCTTCTTTAAAACTGCTACTAATTTTAGAATGGATATTACTAGATTTCAGAGCTACAGTTTCATTGACTGAAGAAATCTGGCTTATTATCTTTTTTTCAATATTTTCAATCATTTTTCTAAATTAAAAAAAATAATAAATGTGTAGCCTTTTTTAACATTGCTTTTAAAACAAAACAGCTCCTCAGTGAAGTTAGGGAGTTCGTATAAGAAAAACACATGTCTATATATTGCAAAAGAAAGCACATTACCACAAATGCACATTATCTTAAATAATACAAATGCTAAAGTTTTATAAAAGCAAGGTTGAGACAAAAAAAATATGAAAAATTTAAACATCAAATAAATCAACAAAGAACCTATTATCATCATAAATTTTTGTAAAAAATCAACTGTAAAACTAAGTCTTAACATAATAACATATATAGCCAGCAGGCTTAAACATTTTATAAAATTGCAGGTGCCAAGATTTACAGCTAGAAACTAACTTCATCACCACCCTATTTACAGTCTTACAGATACTGGGTTCTTTTATCACTGGGCTGCACACTAGGCTAACTATTATCTCATGTATAAATAACTGTCTGTGCAGATAAACTAATGTTTGCCGAATTACATGAGTACATAAAAAATCTCTTTACAAAATAGAAAAAAATACTTCAGAAATATAAAACCTGATATTTTCAAATTCAACTTACTTAAAACTCTCGGTACTATGTTTGACAAAATTTCCAAAAATTTTCACATGCAAAAATTATCAGAAATAAATTTCTGTAACCTCATAAAAAATATTTAGATCTGAACATAGATCCTTAGGAGAAAAAGTTATTTTTATAACCAAAAGCGTAATAACAGAATTGAAAAATAATTTGACAAATAAAATTGTAAATAAAATATTTTTACGAAATTTTACCTGCTTAGGGGGCTAAGTAGCCAACCAAAACACTGCGAATAAATATTTTCTAAGATCACAATAAACTTTTGAAAAAGATTTCTGGAGAAAGATAACAATCAATTGATAAAATATTAAAGAAAAGATAACAATGACTAAAAAAATACTATTTTTTGAACCAAAGATAATCAGCGGAGTAAAACTTTTTAAAACCCAATAGCCTAAAATGACCAATTTAAGTTTATTACATAAAAAAGCTTCTTTTTTAAATATTATATAGACATGGTGGGTAAAAAGTTCACACTGTGAACTTTAAATAGTTTGCACCAATTTTATAGTTTTATAGTTTACACCATTTTTTCAAAAATTTTAGTGGAAATAAAAGAACAAAGTTTATTTATTTTGAAATATAACCCTTTAAATGATTAAAAATAAAAAAATAACACCATATACTCCTATGAACATTATTCATACTCTTTTCAGCTTGTTATGTTTGTTCATTTTATAGACTTTAGAATTAATAACTTTGCAAGAAATCGCCCGTGCAAAACAGCTTTTGCTAAACAATATTTATAGTAGCAAAGATAAATTGATAGCAGATTGTAAACAGATAGCATGAAAGTAAATGAATTTGCGATCTTCATTTTAAATCTTGTGTTAAGGTTGCACGAAATATATTCAACCTTTATTTATGAAAGAAAATCTGACACTGAATCTGTATATCTCATACATTTATTTATGAGTTTTTACTAGTAGTGTTAGTTTCTCCAGGATACATATTTGTTATCACTTTTATAAAACAGGAAAATAGCAATTAACTACTTAAAATATCTTTAGGAAATGACTACTTACTCATCTAGATCAAGTAGACACACCTGACCCAACTGTGTTGTCTATAATTAAACAATATGAAAATACGTTCATGAAATTTACAGGATGATTATTGATGATGAGTATTTAGCCAGGAGTGTGGTGGTTCATACTCCTCTTTACAGTTGGGCGTGTGGTCAAATGGCACGCCGCTTCAAATTTCATCTATTTCAAGATATATCGGGATTTTCGTATATTTCAAAATCTATCAAACCTTTCTGGAAAAAATACAGATAATTTCCGGGTTTTACTTTTTAAATTTTGTTAAGCAAACGGCTTAGTTCATGAACTACCAGTCCTGTTAAAATCATAAAACTTCATTTTAATTACTTTGTTATTTTTATATAATAACAAACAACCATTCTCTCTACTCGATAACATAAAATTTAAAAAAAAAATTTTTTTTAATTTGTAAATAGAAAAAATTTAACTAGAAATAGTGACTTTTAAACATTTGAATCTCAGAAACCATCCATGTGACTGAAGACGTCATTAATAGCAACTTAAACTGTTATTATTCTATGATAACAAATGTGAGATTTTTTAAAAAAATATCTTTTCAGATGCCAAAAAAACTTCCGCGCCTATAAAAATATTTTTTTATTATTATTCCAGTTGATCTTTTTAAAGCAGGGTTTAAACATCTGGACTGTAAGTATTATAAACATATATGCTCTTGTCCGCAGATTTTTTCAAACTTTAGTGATAACCTGATGCAGAAGAAAATTAACAGTTAATGTTTTGATTATCTGAAAAATATGTGTAAAATTCTTTCGACCTTTAATTTATTTATTGCTCATGGTTTTATGAAATTTTCTCAATGTCACAAATTTAGAACTAGGTATTGATTGAATTTTTAAGAGAGCAAATGAGAATTTTTTTTATTTTTAACTGCCACGTAGAAATATCAATTACTTTAAACAGCGCTGTTAATCTGCAGCTCATTTTAATTTTTGGTTTAACTTTTGTCATAACCTTGGATACATACGCATTAAATATGTGTAACGATTATTTAATAGGCTTAAATTTGAATATTTCTTAATAAAATAAATTGAAAATATTCCAACAGCATGAACCAGGAACTATCCAAAAATAAAATTTAACATATTTACCATGATATTTTGTATATGCATATATTACTTTTTATTATCTTAACATAAGATATTGTTATTAAATCTTTAATTGTAATCTAAATATTTAATGATGAACGAGGTTATGCATTTTATAATTTAATTAGAAAATGTTAACCTGATTATCTCAGAGAGAGAGAAAAGGATAGAAAATATTACAAAATAGTTTTTTTCTCCGTTGTTGGTTTACAAAAACAAATGTATTGTCATGAAAACGACTATTTATTGGAATATCTATGTTCTTACTCCTTTTTACTAAGTGTAAGATGTTCTACAAGTTGTTTGGGACTTTAAATCTTTGATTTCTTAAGTTGAAACTTTTTTCAAAATATATAATAAAAAGAACCAATACCACATTACCTTCGGCAGAACGATCAATCTGAAAATGCAAACTGTGTAACGGAGAAAGCGCCTTAATCCCTTGTGAAGCTAAAAAATATAGGGAGTTTGAAGATTAATATTTAAAGGTCAATCTAAAATCTATTTTCTGATCAACATTTTAACAATCTTTTATTACACCACATTCGAAAGTCAGCTTTATTTCTTATGTTTTTTCTCTTTTTAATATATTAGCAATTTCATTTAGATAATAACTATAGGTTTTTTTTTAAATAAACAAGCTTGTTCTGAGTATTATTGCAAAAAACAAGGTCATATAGATAAAAAAAAGTAGATATAGAACATTATAGAACGGCTATAAAAATTTTCTTTATTAATCCACTTGTAGTTTGTTTTAAGTGAAACGGAGAAATTTGATCACACTAGTTGGGTGTTAGAAGAAACCGGTGGACTATTGGGAAGGAATAAGAAATGATTTTGGTAAAGAATCTGTTAAAAAAAGAACTGTTTCATGTGATATTTATTTCAAACAATCTATCAAAAGGCAACCAAAATGCCAATGCAACAGTGAGGATATAGAACCCATTTAAGAATTTGGCATTGTCAATGGTTATAGCAATAACAGAAAACTAGTACAATAATTCCATAGACGGTATTGACGATTTCATAAAAAGGGATTTGGAACGTAGAACATATTTACGTACATGGTTAAAATAATGGGATATTCGAAGAAGTCGTTTTTCGAGAGAGTACAAGTGTTCATACGCACCAACAACAAATCTGTCTGAAGTGTATCATTCTAGATATGATACAACAAAATGTACTAACCTAAAACTTGTATATGTTGCTAAAAGTGACATCCAAGAAGCAATGCTGCTACCCAGACGCATTAAACTATCTGGGGAAGGAGTTCAATGTGAGAGAACAGGACCAACACATAGTCAATGTAAAGAAAAGGATTTTTGTAAACAAAAGAAGAGAGCAAGAGAATATGCATATGACATCTTAAAAAATTATACGAAAGGTAATGAAATACGCCCTGCGGGCAGTTGTGATCCAAGTTCCTCACATCAACCTAATAAACAAAGAAAAAATAATACAGATCAGAGATAGCAGTTTCTACTGAAACCTACTACTAACATGCCAGAACAACCTACAAAATAATCTGAAAAGACCTTGGTGCCAATGTAACAGCTGTCGAGCTTCAGGCAATATTTGAAGGCAACCCTTTATGTAATTCTTTCCAAGATTGGATTATTTCAAAACCTTGTATAAAAAGAGATAAAAAACGCTCAGCATGCAAAAGCAGAATACCAATTGTCAAAATCCATATGAACGTTGAGGTATTGTACATATCCTTAAAACCACAGTTTTTAATTAATATTTTGTTGCTTAAAACACTGTGTCAAAAAGAAACCAATATGGAGCAACATACGCAAATATCTCAATTTAGGCTCGCTGATCAGCATAACTTAACAGTTGAATAAATAGGTTTAATAAAATCAAACGGGTTTTTTTCTCAAAAATTAATTGTCATCTACAAAAAATAATTTAATTTCTTTGAATTTTTATGTTTACTTTTATGGTAATCAAGTGTATAGGCTTTGTATATTTTGTGGAAAAAAACTACGAAGATAAAAATTAGAAATGTATTATCTACTACTAACACTTTTATATAATAATAAAACGCATTAATTTTTTGATATATTTACATTATTGAAGTGGATAACTAGAAGACTAAATGGAGCGGATAAATTGGTTGCTTGTTATTGCTCCGAGTCATGAAAAAAGCAAATAACTCAAACATCAGGTAACTCGAGGCGGATAACTCAAAGCAAATAACTCGATAAATAGCCATCTCACTGTAGAGTAGGAAAAAAAAGTGTTTTTATTTTACCTAAAGAACAACTAATAGATCAATGACAAACCCAAACAGTTCTATATCAAAAGTTAAAACATTTTTAAAATTTTTAGCTTTATTAAACAATTCTCTAAAAACATTATTCATTCTCAAAGGTGCAAAGATATTAAAATTTTCAAATTGAGAACAAGGAAGTTCTCATCAGAGAAAATTCAGTAAAAAATGTAAAATAAAAAATTAATGGTTGTCTGGCTGAGTGGTTAAGACTAATTTATTATTAAAATCTACTGAATGTTTAAAAATGGTCTAGACTTTGGTTTATCACCCACACATTTCAAACGTTCTGAAAAAAATAATTACAAAATTTAATGCAGCACTTTTTTGAGGACACCAAATGCAATAAATAAAGCCCACAATGTTACCTTACCAGCTAATTATTTTTGCACCCAGATGCAGATTTGCAAAAATTAAAATAAATCACTTTTTTTTAAGATTATAAAGTTACAAAATAGCTTTTGAGATATGTACGGTTTTGAATATAAAAAGAACATGAAACAAGATTCCAAGCCTCATACTCCTCTTCATTGCTCAAAAAAACTGACCCCATTTGAAAATATTTTTTTACCAATAAATATTTCACGAGCGAAATTACCATTGCAAATAAAAAGATATTTTTAAACTTACTTCAATTTCTATTTGACATCCCATTTTCTTAAAAACTTCAATTAATTGTCTTTTAATAGCGATGTTAATCACAATGTCTGCATTCCTGAAATATTCCATGATAAAAAAAACGATTTGCACAAATCAGGGGGTTTAATTAGCTTCAAGCTATTTATTTCAGATGGCTCCCATGGGTTTCGTTCTGGTGTACCTCGAGCTCCCATCTGTGAGAACAGTAAATAAAATTAATGGTCTCTTAGTAGCTATGTTAATTAATTTCTTTAAAGCCAATGTGGAAGAGTATGAGGGTTGGAATCTAGTTAATTTTTCTTTTCTAAATTCAAGAATATTTTGAATTAAAATAAACTATTTTTTTTTATAGATTTAAAAGTTACAGAGTAGCTTTTCACCGATGTACGATCAAGGCATATATACAATCTGGAAGACAGAAAGTTTCACAACCGTTTTATTTTGAATTTTGAAAAAAATTAATGAGATTCCAATTTGCAAAAAAACTGTCCGCATTTGAAAAATGCTATTAAGATCCCAACGAGGGTATTGACACCCCAAAAATACCCCCGAAATTGGATAGGGTTTTCAGGTTTTATCGCTAAAACGCCTGGAAATAATCCTGGGGTGAAAAAACTATTATTTTCGTTAAAAAAGCACTTCTGTTTTCATAGAACACACTCATGACATATAAGATATACTATCACATAGAAATTGCATTTTTTCTAATGTTGTCACGAGAAAAAAATGCATAAGTCAATTTACTAGCAGAAAAAAATAAATTTTTAACAGAGTGAGTCTGGAAAAGCGTTTATGTCATACCATATTAACTACCTTACTTTATGGTATTTTTATATATGGCCTGAACAGGTGATAAATAAATTTTGCATGCAATAATTTTTTTATTGATTGAAAATATAGAAAAACACAAATGTTGTCCCAGAAATAAAAATTTGCTGCTTATATAGGCCCCTTAAAAATTTAAGTAATTCGCAATAGATTATTACTTAATGATAATTCATTATAATCTATTTACTATTATTATTTATTATTTCCTCATTACCAATTAATTATTTCCTGTTTAAGTTAGTTTGAAATCTTAAGGCATAGCAAAGAAACAAAAAAATATGTGTCATTACGATTAACTTACCGATGGATGTTTATAAGCAAAAATAAATTTTATGAATGGAAAGAAAACTGCAAATTTGTCAATTCAGCAAAACTTTTATATATTATAAAAGTGCAATGATTCCCTGTTACCATGACTTGTGGCTCAAGCCAGAAAAAAAGGTAGCGCCTAGTTACAGGAATCTGCACATCCACTTTTGTCCCTGATTTCATGTCAAATAAGTTCAGAGATTTTGACAGGAAAATTGATGAAATTTGAGATTTAAAACAGTCACTTAGCTATGTAAATCTGGTTCGCTTTTATTCAGTCACACTTTTGCTTCCGTGAAACAAAGAAATATAATTTGACTTATGACCAAAATATTTTTGTAGGTTTGAAATATAGTTTTAATACTTTAACAAAGTGGTCTTTACGAGCCTAACTGATACGGTGGTATTTTTTTGGAATGGTAAGTGCAACCAGAATGGTACCAGCCACCACAACCATCACATTTTAACCACAATTCACCATATTACAATTCATCCATATTATTAATAAAAGATAAAGAAAGCAACTTTTGTTTTATTTGTTTATTTACTTTTTCAGTATTTTTTTTTTTTTTTTTTTTTTACTACAGCGAAATGGCGCAAACACGGTTTTATTAATACACTCAACTGTGAAAAATAAAAAACTTGATAATAACGTCTTGATATAATTGTGGAATGGTGTGGCCAAAAAAAGTTGATGTAAAGTGTTGGTGCAGTCGAATTCAATAAATTGATATTATGAAAGAATTGCCTGTGTTGAAGAGTTGGGGTGTGTTTAAACTTTTAAATTAAATCCAGGGCTGTCAAATTGTCAATTATTATCAACCCGCAAAATGAACAATATTTAAAACGCTGAAGATTTCGCAGATTGTAAAACAAAAATTGTTAAATTACAACGGTAGAAAATACAGAAAAATAACTAATTTGCTTAAATACAAAATGACCGTTTTGTCATGGAAAAGTGTTATTATTCATAAAGGTATAAAATACAAAAGTGTTATTATTCATAAAGGTATAAAATACAACAATGCTTTTGAATCAAATACAATTGAAAAATACGCTTTTTTTTAGATTTATTTGTAAAAACAACATAGTGTCTGAAAAAGGAGATAGCCAAAAAAGGCAAACCGGCTCTATTGAACCATAAGCTGCTGTTGAGACAAATGAGACCTTTTCATTCAGAAATTATATATCTTTCATTTGATATCCAAAACTTTTTTGTGAGTTTTTGTTAAGGCTTACTCTGGGGGATTGAACTCGCACCTCCGTAGATAAAAAGAAAAAAACCAAAGTTTAACTAAAATTTTTGTCAGTACAGCCTAACCTATTATGTAATTTCTGCCCCATCAAAACTTCCCACTGTTAGAAAATAATCATGCGTGTCCCTTTATTTTCATGATTCCAATGATCAAAGAGAAGTTTAAATCAGTGAAAAAACAACTGAAATTAATAACATGATTTTCAAATATAAAGGATAAACAAAAATCCTTTATCCAATTGGGAATAAAAAATTTTAACCTACTATTTTTAAAACAATTAGCGACGTTAAATTTACATACTAAAAAGAAAACGTGTAAACCAGCTCTAAACATTCCGTGTCTAAAATAGACATGATTTTGAATCCAACGTTAAATAAAACGTCCAACATTAAATATTATTCTTCTAGCTAAAAATTTTTTAAATTATCCTACCTTGGTAGTTCATTTTCCTTAGAATATTTTACTTATAGACGAAGTATCACTTTTTCAGAATTATTTTAACTTGCTTACTTTCATTACATAAACAAAAATAATTGAAAGTGTTTACAGAACCCAAACTCGCGGTAAAAGCGAAAATGATGTTTTTTTTTAATTTTCTATATTATTTCATATTTGTGAAAAATTTTTATGTGAGATTATTTGATTTGTTTCTAAATTTTGAAATTTGAATATCAATTTAACATTTTTTTTTTATACTTATTTATCTATTTTACTGACATGAAATATTTTAACGAGTTTGCTTTTAAAAGTCGTTCTCAGTCTTCTTAATAACAGCCATTTATTACAACTTCAACTAGGTTAGTCTTTCACACGCCAGTTTATTTCCGCACGTGTTGCCTATCCTTGGTATGTTTTTGTTTTGTACTTCTTAAATAAATGCTGTAAACTCGAAATCGATGCAAATCTTGTTTGAAAGTCTTTGTCTCTTTAACTTTATTACGATAGTTGCTGCAACTTGATCATAAACCATTTTATTGCCTGATAAAATATATTGATTGCTGCAAATATTTCTTTATACTGTAAAGTGTCAACTTAACTTGCATGTGTAGCAAATAATCTAATTTAATTGTTTTAATCAAAAATGTTATGCTAACCCAAATACAGTCATATATTACCAAAGAGATTAGGAGAGTTATGGTCTGCACCTAGTTTAGTGAACTGAGCAAGACCTACCTTGCTATTATATACAGCATTGTGAAAAGTCCTGAAGTAAAAGAGTTGTGTGTGTGGATTTACAAAGCGTGTAATTTATATTCTAAGGAGGCTATCTATGAAAAAAGTTTTTCATTTGCTGGCTATGAAAATAGTCTCATTTTTTAATCGTACATGCTGGTGAAAGTAAAAAAAACCTGGGGGCTTATTTTACAAAAATTTCGAATTTCCAAGGGCTATTTTATATTATTAACATTTTATACAACTTATAAAAATCTGATGTGTTTTACTTACAGCAAAATTATCCACGTGGTCCAAAGTAGTTAATGGGATGCTCCCTTATATGTTAAAAACAATAATTTTTATAAAATAGCCATTGGAAAGACACGCAGAAAAACTGGCCAAAGGAGTTGAGACCATTTGATAGTTCTTGACAAAGTCCTATAAAGTTAATGCGATTGATTTGGTTTTAAATAGAGAAAGGAGGGAGTTATGTATTTTTTTGTTTTTGTATAGCTATTAAGTGCAAACATGCAGAATGATGCAGGCGAATTGGTAGATCTTTATGTTCCACGTAAATGGTAAGCTATAATATTTTTGCTTAACGAATATGCTGCAGAGGTATATTTGGATTGTAAATGTATTGTATCATAAAAGTGAAGTCTTATAAAAAGTAACAATGTATTCTAACTAACAAACAGAAGGGACCATAGGTTTGATTTTGGTGTACTTAGAGCTCCCATTTGAGATCAGCTGTTTTAGACCTGTCCTGTTCACAGCAAAAGTGAACTTTTTAACTCAAATGTTTAAATTTTATATTTAAGCTCTGCTTCTAACAATCTGATCGCTGCTAAAGATCATGCGTCTGTGCAGATTGCAATTGCTGAGGTGAGATCATTTATTGGAGTGTTTGGATTTTAGTATCTCAGCATTTAGCATTAAATAATATTTCATGTAAAACATCGATAAAAACCTAAATAATTATTGCACTCAAGTGTGACATGTTATAATATATATTTTATTACAAGACTTAGTGTCAAACCAGTTGATATTTAAAAATTAAACTTGCTTCAAATCATATATATTACATATTTTTGCCCAGCTTTCAACAAATAATTTTTGCTATCAGTTTGATGGTATTTTTATATTTAAAATAAGGGCAATAAATTTATGTCCAAACAGCTGTTACGAAAAAAATATGTCTATATAAGTGTTCCTTAAACTTAGCCCTGGTTCTGTTTATAACCCTCATCATCGAACTGTTTTGGCATGTTTTGAATTGCAAATAATAGCTAGTGATACTCTGGAAATATTTTCATGCATTGTTTCTATGGAGGAAGCTTATTAAACTTTTCTTTGTAAAAAAGCTTTAGAATCATACATAGGTTTTGTTTTTTTTTTGTTGCAGGTTGACGAAGAAGGTAGAATGACTGGCTCATCAAAAACATTTGCTTTTTGTGGAAAAGTCCGTGCAATGGTAAGCGTTCTAATTCTGTATAATTAAAACAGCTCCAAATTTTTACACTTCGTTCATTTTTAGTCAAAGTTATTTAAATCTGCATACCGTCATAGCTTTTTGACTTTATATAACATAGAAGTGTTAACTCTATTTCATGTCAAACAGTTTAACCAATTATTTAGCTGTTAATACATTACACTTACACCAACGCGTAGTATGTGACAAGATAATTCAAACTATTGCAAGATGGACTGCTGTTGTGTAAATATGTTTTAATTTCCAAGAGCGGGAAAAATTACACATTTGACAAATTTTTAAAAATGTGTTATACGTATAGCACATGTTTTTATGATGCCCTTGTTTGATGTAAATGTTAATAACAGGTTTTAATTGTTATTTTATGAAAAATTTAGGCAGAATCTGATGATTCATTGGTTAATCTATGTCTAAAATCTGGAATTCTACCAAAGTAAGTTTTTTGGTTAAAAGTCAATTATAATTTTTGTGGTAATGAAATAATATTAGCCCTAAATTTGATTGGTAATAGTTTATTTCAAAGCATCAATTCAAAAAGCAATAAGCAGTAAGTTCTTGCAAAAAGCTATCAATCACAATTTATAAAGTGTTGTTTGTTTTTATGTACTATCATATAAAGAAAAGACATGGCATTCTTGTTGTTAAGAAAATAAACAAGTTTATATTTTCGTGTAATATTGTTAATTAAAAACACCTTCGGTTAAAGTTTTAATTTAAAAGAAAATAGGATTACTAGTAATTTAGATATTAGCAAGTTTTTAGATGTGAGTGTGGGTAAATTATTTTTTTTCCTATACAATATATGGGAAAAATTTCACGTTAGTTCTTCGAGAATGATATGGGTGAGACATGAAGTTTGCGCTTGATTAAAATTTTCTGTCATTGACAGCTCAATGTTATGTAGCAGGTGTTACTTTATTTGTGGGCAGTTAGTTAAGAAAAAGAAGATGTATATATCAGCCTTTATAAACTTTTACATTCTGCAGTACTTATATTTCTCTTTTTATATATGTTTTATATCCTAAAATAAAATTGTATTATTTTCTTTTTAGGAACTACAATCTATGATATTAGATGTAAATATCATCAAAAAATAGTAGATGTTGAATCTCATTATATCTTTGTATTTATTCCGCTTAAAATTCCTGGGCTTTTTAACTTTGTGACATCATCGTAAACTTGTTACAAGCATACTCAAAATTGAAAAACTGAATTGTGTAAAGTAATAAATAATATTTAAACAGTCATTTATTAGCTAGTGAAAAGTAGCCGTAATGAACTGGGGTATACAGAAAACATTTTCTGTTCAAACTTACTCAAATTTTTGAGTTTGCTAACGCGACAAGGCTGTTATCCAAAAACATTGATTTTATAGATTTAAGAAATTTTGTTGGATGACAAAAATCAGCGTACGTGACTTTCCGTTTGCAAGTAGGTTATGTGCAACTTAAAATTAACAAGTCAGTTCAATGAGTGGCAGTAGTGATGTAGATATGAACATAGAGAGTACAAACAGTGAAACCAATGAAATTAACTAAATAAATCACAGGGTTTAATGTAATATCATCTATGTTGTTTAAGGACGGACGTGCTTTTATTTTAAGACCACTCACACAAATAATAAATCTATCAGGACTACCACATTTCCAGGATTGCGAACTAGCTAAAATTGCTCCGTTATTTAAAAAAGGGACAAGACATAACCAAAAAACTACAGACCCATATAGTTATTATTAATTGCATCCAAGATTTTTGAAAAAGTAATTAAAGGTCAAACTAGAGAATTTTTTTATATAAATTTCAATCTAGATTTCAAAAAGGTTTATCGACAGGCACGTGTTAGTCATATCGTCATGACCGAATTACAAAAGGTTTTTGAAAAGGGGTGTCACACTGGAATGATCCTCCTAGATCTCCAAAAGGCTTTTGACACAGATCTTAATATCTTGCTTGAAAAACTGAAATACATGCGTTTTTCGGAGAATGTAGTTTTCTGGTTCAAGTCTTACTCTCAAATAGAAAATTTAGGGTGAAAGTTGATAAAGAGCTTTCTGATGAAGCATTAGACCCTCAGGGGTCAATTTTAGGACCTCTTTTGTTTTTGCTGTATGTGAATGACGTGACACAAGCAGTAGACTGTAAATTATTTCATTACGCAGATGACTCTTGCTTGATTTTCCAACATAACGATGTAAAAGAAGTAGAAAAAATTCTTAAACAGAAATTTTTCCAAACTTAGTGGTTTGTCGATAACGAACTAAGTGTGCACGGTAGATCCCTTGAATATAATTTATAGAGGCATATCCATTAAACAACATACCTCGGTAAAATACCTCAGATGCTTATTAGATCAAAACCTGAGTTGAAAGACAATGGGACACTATATTTTAAGTAAAATTAATTCCAAACTTTTTATATAGAAATCTTTATGGTAAATTTTAGAATCATCGGAATCTAATATGAAATAGTAACACTGCGAATAACTAGGAGGCTATATATTTGACAAACTGGGAAACCAGTATAATTATTACTGTGAATAAGTAAGAAGCTATAAACTAGCAACTATCACTGGAGAATTAAAAAGAAACTAGGAAAATATTTGTCATTATTTCTCTTAAAATTCCAGAAATCTTGTTTTGCTTTTTATATTTTGTACCAAAGTTATGAACTGCATAATATATTACCATTCGAGATATTATCTGTAATATAAATTCCATATTTCTAACCGGCTTTACCACCCAGTATTATATTTGGCTTATATAGAAAAAAATCTTTCTTAACACCAGCCTTAAAGCGTGCACTGTGCAATACTCTGATTCAACCTCATTTTGACTATGCGTGTTTTGCCTGGTATTTAGGCCTAAACGAATCAATTAAAACCCGTTTGAAATATGCACAAAATAAATGTATACCATTTTGTTTAAA
>JAUZNK010000019.1:0-28233 GCA_035046665.1 Euphysa ruthae
TTTGGATTTGAAGAGTGTAAAGTCTGAAAAAAGTGATCATTAGCACAAAAATATAAATTTAAGTGTTTTTATTTTATTTGTACATCCTTCTTGGTACTTTCCTTTAATAAAAAATCCAGAAATCAAATTTATAAGTTTATGATCAGATTCAGCTAGGTAAGAATTGGCAAGTTATTCCCATTTTAAACTTAAAGGAATCATATGCAATGATCCTCAAATGCAATGGATGATAAAATGAACAAGAACCTTCAAACAGATGCACTACCATGTAAAGATAAAGGAAGTAAAATCAGCCCACTGCAATAATAATAAGACTTGATATACAATGAAAAGCATTAAAAGTGTTCGGGTTTTTTAAAAGACGGTATTATATAATTTTCGCTAATGCTTATTATTAAGATTACTGGTAGGTAAAGGATTGGTCGCAAAAATTTGTACACACATTAAAATACCAGAAATTCTTAGTTTTTAAAGTTAAATAAAGTTTCAAACATAACATAACATAATCAACAAATTTGTTAAAACTTAAAAAGAATATACAATAGAACAATGGAGCGGACAAAAAAAAAAAGAAAGAAAGATGTCTTTGTGACTTAAAAGATGTGGCGTGTAACAACCTTTTTGAATGTATTAATTAACTCCATTACATAATACTTTGCGTGGGTTTACAACCATTTTTATTGAATTGTTACTCAACATGTCATTTATTAGCTTATCGCTATCGTCAGGAATACTTCCATTAAAAAGATGTTCAATATGCTGGTGGTGCATGGCGACCACAGTTGGTTTTGATGACTTGAAATGTAATTTGATCATGTAGTTAGACATGAATGTGTTCTACAGAGTAAGATAATGACATTGTGCAGACTTTTAAATTTAGTATCAGCTGACGTCGATGATCTTTCATTGCAATTCGAATAAATCTTTTGCTTTTGAATAATGATACCAATTCTAGTGGAAAACAAACTGCATTTGATACTAATTTGGGAATTATTTGACGTGAAGATGGAATTTCTTGGTCAGAACGGGTTATTTTTGTAGATGGTATTGTATTAACTGATAATACTATTATTGGCCAAACACGTACATTAACGCATTCAACAGTATATTTTCAACACATTCAGTTACCAAATTTACATTATCACCCCACAATTTGAGTTTTATTATACTTGAGTTATCGTTTGTCAACATTTTTATCTTTTGTATGATCATTAATTTTCACATATCCAACAACTTTTATTGCCCGTTGTTCTTTTTGGATTTAAAAATATCTGATAACTTGACAACTGCACACTTGTATGGTTGTTTAAAGTCAAAATCCACATCTAAAGTTGAGAAAAGTGTTCTACTGCTAATCTCAATATCTTCTTGTGATTTATCAAAAAAAGTCCGTTCTTCTAATGTTAACTAGCTTTAAAGGAGATTTTGCAACTTCTGCAGCAACCGATTGTTCTCTTATGCTTTAGCTATATAATACGTTATGATAATGCTTTCCTTGGTTTGTATCAGCATGCTATAATATTGTATGCTTTTATCTTTTTTGGTTGTGTTGACAATGAGAAATGTCATGGATGAATGCAACCAACAAGACTAAAGAGTTAAAAGCAATGAAAACAGAAACGTTAAAGTTATATGCATCTGAATCAAAACCCAATAACAATTATTCTTCCCCACTATATTTAAAGCAGAACATCAAATTCAAATTCAGACATAAGATGAATGTTAAAATTATTATCTTTCTAGCATGTACATGTTACTAAAATGGATATGCTTAACTATGCAATATTGCTTAAAACAAGATTACATCACCATCAGTTATTATATTATCACTGTCTATATCATTGAAGTGGCGTTTAAATCAACTATTATTTAAATAACAAAAAACAATATTTGATTACAATACAGCAAAAAGTTGAATTGTTGTCATTAGCAACTCTTCACATAGCCTTTGATATTCCAACAAAGCTTTTTCGTCTTATTGCAGTTTTTGAAATATTGCCAGAAATGTATTATCCAGATAAATACTTGATATGGCTAAGAGATATGTACATCTACCCAGTATTAATGTTGTGCTATTTTAATAGTTTAAAATTAATGGAAACTGTGTTCTTTTAAACATAATATTTGTTCCTCTAAAACTCCTAACATGAATTTTTGTTTCAACTTTATTAAAAACCGCACCATTATTACTATGTGAGTACAGATCTGTCTTTTTTAGTTGTAATTCAGTGATATTGTCCTCTAGTCTTATATAGATTATAATGGTAAATACTGAGTCATTTTGTCTGATGACTTAACTGTCAATTCACACATTTGAAAATCCTGCCACAGCATATCTATAGTTAGTATCAGGTTATAATCATTTTTTTGAAAACTACGCATACCCTTAATATTGGGGAACTGCATTAAATCTCCTACAAGGAGTACTAATAAACCTCCAAATTTTTTATTTGGAGTACCGAGTATGTCATTAAGGCACTGATTTATGTTTTAAGCTCATCTAATATTAATCCTACTGATTCCAGTAGGTATTAAAAAAAAAAATTTTCATGCATTGGATTTTTGAATGACAAAAGTTTAGTTAAGTGATCAATAATAAGTGAACAATGAAACTTTTACCAGTTGCAGCATTACCTGTGATAAAAACCCTTAATGGTTTTAGAGTCTTAACATAAATAGACTTACAATTTTTTAAAAGACATTTTGCATGAGTATGAACAACTTCAAATACTTCTCTTTGTTGGAGATTTAAGGAATGAAAATGCCTAATGACAAAAAATTCTTGAGACTGTCTATTATTACAACTAGAAGCTTCACTATTAATTACTGGTATCAAATCACCTGTTTCATCATTAGCTGTCAAAAGTTTTGCAAATACACTCATTCAACATTGTCACCGCTAGGTATGCGGGCAAAATAAAAATTTAAAATGTTTTTACCAGAATACTTTTACTCAATTAAGTGATTGGACAGAACGTTTGTATAATTTACAGTTACATCATTATATAAAATGGTCCATCTCTTAATTTCTCGTTAAACGTTTTAATAAAATTGTTATGCTTACTATTGAGGTCGTTATAATGTAATCTGGACTTTTTATTTTCATAGTATTTGCGACTTTGACATTTTAACTGCCGAATATGCTATTCTATTTATTTAAATGACTTTACCTTAACTCTAGTAGAACTTGACATAATTGGCTGCACCATCTACCTTATTATTTTGGTACTTAGTTTTTTCTTTTTCTAAATTTTGTATTTTTACCAACTCATTTGTATTATTTTGCTGCTTTTTTTTCAGTTATTCATATATGTGTTAAAAGATGAAATAAATGTACTTTTTTATTCTCATTACTAAAGCATTTGAAACTATAATTTTGTCTTATTACAAAGTGAAAGATAGGTATACCTTAAATACCTCACTAGCTGAGTTGTATTCTTGAATTTCAGGCTAATAGATTTACCGTAACAAGCTGGAATACCCTGACTGTCTCTACTGTGTGTATCAAATAGATAAAAAAAGTGGCACCTCTTTCGTTACCATGATCATAAATCCATTGATAACAAATATGGCTCCATCTGATTTTCACAGATAAATCAGTATCTAAAAGTTCTAGCTCTTGTTGTTTATCTGTTTTTTCATCTGAAAACTTTATCCCTAAAATTACCATCTTATTTGGGATTTCTAAAAGTGACAAGTATCCTGAATAACCTTTATTTTTATAGACATATCACCATTATCCAAAACAAAATTTAAGTATTAATTAGTTCACCTGCTAATTTTTTTAACAGTTGATGAACATAATAGGTTCATTAACGCTGCGTTAAATACTGAGTTTGCTGCAAGCTGGCGCTTGTCCACTTTATGGAAATAGTAAAAATAATAAAAAATTCATTTGCAAGTGAAGAATATTACCAATATGAGGGCTATGTCAGTTGTTTTGTACCCTAAACCTATATTACTGGATGTAGGGTAACAGTATAACCATACCCTAAAACCCTAATCCTAAAACTATATTTCTCATGATATACTATCTTTAGACTATTTATAGCACATTGACCTCCTGCAGAAATGTAAAAATTACCTTAAAATAAAATGTAAAAATTACTTTTACAGATTTAACAATTAATATCAAACGGCAAAGTTATAATTGTAGACATAAACAATCAGAAGCAAAGATTTTTATCTCAATCACAAATGTCCATAATTTTCTAAATAAATAAATAAACTGCTGGAAAATTGTAATGAAAATTAAAACTACTGCAAAATATAGTCAGTTAAAATTTGACTATAGCTAGATACAATAACTGGAAATTGTATCGTAACTGAAGCCTTTCTACTGGAAAGCTAGCAAGCAAGTTATAAAACAAAAATTATAAATTAATGATAATAGTTTTATAAAACTTTTACAAGCAAGTTATTTCGAGAATACACAGTCACTAGGTTTTCTGAATACTCGCAAAAAAAAAATAAAACAGCTTGGAATATTACAAAGAAGAGCAAATAAGTTAGCGTACCCTTTTAAAGCATCCAGAAAAAAGTTCGTAGAAAAAATGGGCCGTTCTGTAGCTTCACTGGAAATCAGGAAATTAGCAACACGGGGTTCAATTTAACAGATGACTCGAAATGAAAAAACAATAAAGAAATCCCAACACTAAAATTATCATAATTTTGTACAGTTTTAGTTTATTTCTTATTAGAGTTAAACATCTCTCTGTTAGGAAAAGATGCACCATCGCAAAATTCAATTAACCTGTCATCTGTAGATTTTCCATGTGATCTGGTTTGGAAAAAGAAAAAAAATTAAGAAAATTGCTCATGTTACGCAGTCTAAATATTGGAAAAAAAAACATTACCTTTTTTAACTTGTTGAAGCAAAGCAAGTTGATGTGGAGAAAATTATGTTTAAAAAATGACAGTAATAAAAAAAAAAATATACAGTTTTAAATTTTTGCTTCGGTTTTCGATAATCTCATGACCATAGATGCAATTCCCAGCAATTTTTCTAAAATTTCAACCAATTGGTATTTTATGTAACATTAGATAGTTATTACTTTATTGCTAAAATTATTACTTAGTGCGAATAATTATATATTATATATATTATAATTATATAAAGTTACACTCTTATCGGTATTAAATAAAACAAAATTTTCAGTAGCTATCTTACATTATCATTAAGGTGCAAATAAAAATATTGTGTAATTTAAAAAAAAGTTAAAAATGTACAGTTGCGATGTTAAGCCATCTTGAAACAAAGCTACAACTAACTAAATATTAAATGTCCAGCATTTATGGATCCATTGTTTGTGTTGTTAGTTTATTGCTTTGAAACTGTATTAATATTAATTTTTCACAGTAAAGCAACCATCTGATTTTCGCTTCATAATATGACAGAAATTTTCCAATAAAATAGTGTTGAAACAAACATGGAAATAAAACCATTAAATCAGGCCCATCCATTTAGATTTGTTTTACATAGTCATTTATCATAACAGGCTTAGAACAATTCTTATAGCAGCAAATAAATTGGGAACTGTTGCGATGCTTTTTGACTTTTGACTTCGTTGATTAAAAAAAAGTTGCATTATGTGTTAAGCAATAAATTTAATGTTCTTAGATAAAACTTGTGTTAGATCTACAGTAATGCTAGTAATTTATAAGTTGACTTTAATAAAATACCTTTTATTTAAAGCCCAAAATAAGATTGCCTTTTTATTTTTAATATTTATATTATTGCTTTTATTTTCTCCTATTTTTCCCTTAGAAATAAAATATACAAGAACTTTTTAAAATGATCTTATATTTGCCAATTTACTCAAACTCTTAATCAAAAGAACTTCTTTGCTCCTTACTGGTTTTACCTATTGCTTTTCATGGGTTCCCAGTTTTTTGCCTTTTTGTTTTCTGATGATCTGTCTTCCGATACTTTTGTCTTCCAACAGTTTTTCTTCAGTTGTTTCGTCTTCCAACAGTTTGTGTTCCAATACTTTTTTCTTTTGACAGTTTGTCTTCTGACTGTTTATCTTGTAATCATTTTTCCATTTAAACAAATATCTAACTTGTTTTTTTGAAGAATCTGTGAATTTTAGTGATCTGTCTCAAAAATATTTAAATTTTCCGAGAAAAATGATGTCGCTTTTTCGGAAAATTGGTGTCACACATATTTTACCTCCCATTTGTTTGACCTTCCAATCGTTTTATTTTCTAGCTGATCTTATTAAGTGAAATTCATATATATATATATATATAACTACCGCCCTAGATTTTACTCAAATAAGCGTTTAACATTTTGGATAAGTATAGATTGAATAAAGCAATTTTTAATCGGCTGAATCCTGATTTAAAAAGTTTGAAAATTGAAACATTTTATTTTCCTAAACTTTAATTCCATCTATTGTCTCACCCGCACAATCTGTCATTGTCTCACCCGCACAATCTGTCATTGTCTCATCCGCACAATCTGTCATTGTCTCATCCGCACAATCTGTCATTGTCTGGGTATGATTAGATATACTAATCAAAAGAAATTTTTTTTTTAAGAATTTGATCAATTTGTTTCTGAAAAATTGCCATTTTATATTATATATATCAGGTAGTATGATGCTGAAACTTCCAAAAAAATATTATTACTATTAAAATTAAAACTGGAGAGAGAACCACCATCAAGTTATTTTAAAAGAAATAATTTAGCAAGCTGGCACCCAAAAGGCACCCATTCCGAATAGCTATTTTACATTTAGATAACTCATAAAAAATTTTTCGTAAAAATATTTAACCTGCAGAAATAAAACTAAATTGCAAAGAAAAAAACTTTACTTAAATCATATAATAAACGCCTGGAGTGTTTATTAACTTTTTTTAGATTTTATACAGGTGATCTTTAAAGAGGGTGTTTAAAAAAGCGAGCCACTTATTATATTTTATGTTATAAAATAAGGTCGGCAAATTTAACTTATTTTTTTGGTAACCATTAAAAAACTTTCTGTTGTGTTACTCACCTCTTCAAAACTTTCAGCACTAAACAACACAATTATCTTTTGCATTTAAATTGTTTCATGTTTCTTTTGTTTTCTATTTTTGTGTTTTTACCTACAATCATGGACAAAATAATATGACACTTATACGCAGTAAGGACACCTTAATAAATGAAAAAATTACCACAAGTAATTAAAAGTACGGATACACTGCCCTTGGTACACTCAACTTTAGGTTAATAGACTTATAGACTTTTTTAGAAAATTTTCTTTTCCTTTGCTTGAGCTATAGGATTAAAGTGACAAGTCCATACTAATTTGGGATTGCCATAATTTTTGCGATTTTCGTCTAGAAAATCACTTTTACACCATGCGACAAATGTGGCTTTGTGCTAAAAATTGATAAAAGTCTAATATATTATGTCCAAGATTGTAGTTACCTTTAATATATCTTAAGTAGATTAATTTTTGAATGATAAAATATCGCATCCACACTCGGATTGGAAGAAATTTTAGGATAATCAAAGAAACCATTTACAGCTCATTTTTACCAAGGAGAAATTTATCATAAAAAATGAATAGCATTTAATATGAATGTGGCACCGATTGATCGATTTGTCACAAAATCGGCATATTTTGAAAAAGCGGCCAAATTTCTTTTATAAGTTTTCAAATATTTGAAGTTGAAAACGTTATTTCATTACGTCATCAGTTCTTACAAAAAAAAAGTCAATAGATTTTTGTTTGAATGAAAAAATTTGATAGAATGATAAAGAAGGTAAACTGTTAGAAATAAAATGAATAGAGGACTAAAAGACAGAAGACAAATATTCAGAAGATAATATGATTTAATAGAACACAAGTGTCATAAGACAAACAGATGGAAGACAAAATGATTGATATAATAAATAATAATAAATGGTAATAAAGAATAAATGTTGGAAGACAATATGATCAGAAGATAATAGTAGATAATAGTCTGAAGACATGATGTCGGAATTCATGCACAGCTAGTCACACTTCTTTACTTGAATTAGAAGGAGTGGGAGAAAAATTTTAAATTTATTTTTAAATTTCATTATGTAATTTTTTTAGGTGTCCAGATTTTTAAGGGCTGTAGAGCTGCTTGTAATGCTCTGAATGAAAATGAAGACTTATTGAATGAGTTGGATAGAAAAGCGGGCGATGGTGATACAGGGACTACATTGGCGCAAGGTGCTAGAGGTTAGTAGTATTTTAGAAAACGAGTCCTTGGATGGAAATAGCAATGTAACTTGACCAATAAAAAAAATCAAAGGTAACAAAATTATTTGAAATAGAACCAAATAGATTAACCGCTTAGCTCTAGATTTTTGGTGTAAAATCGACAGGAAGAGATGGCTTAGCCTACCCATCTTCCCCATTCTAAAATTTTAAAGATATCTTTTTTTCTCTTACTTAGAATCAGGGGCTAAAACCATGGCACCATTGGTTTGGCAGCTAATATGTATTTATTGGACCCCTAGCTTGCCGGATAGGGTCCTATAAATACACCTCTGTACTTCTGTCCGTCTCTCAGTACGTCAGTCCGTCATTAACACACCTTTCTCAGTAACCGTTCATTATTATTTTCAAAAATTTTGAATGATGATAGGGGACCATAAATGATTGGCAGTGACAGTGCCAGATTTTGAAAAAATTCGCATTTTGGGGTAATATAACATTTTTTAATTTTCTTGAGAACCGTTCCTTAGTTTTTTCTAAAATTTTCCATGATAATAGAGGATCCTGAATGATGAACCGTGAAAAAACTGGATTTTTCTGGAAATTTCTTTTTAGGATAATAGGCATAAGTGAGGCCTAAAATTGACATTTTTAAAAATTTTCTTGGAAATTTTTGCCCTTGTAGTTACAGGTTTTTTGTATTTCTTGATGCTCTATAAAATGTGCTTTGAATCCCTCTCTTAATTTAAGGTGAGTGATGGTTTAAACATTTGTTAAAGTTGGTAAATTCTGGAGCTGGGACATTTTGGAAAGTATAGAGTGGTTAAATTCCAAGAGGGTTATTTAGCAAATTTCAGGGGGCTGACTAAAATTCTTTTTTTATGAAAATTCACCTTATTTTATTTGAAAATGGGGAAAAATTAAATATCCTATTATAGTTAGTAAACTGTTTTTTTTTTTTTTTTTAATATGGAAGTGTTTTATGGGTACGCTATCACTTTAGTTTTAATTCTTTGCATTATTTTTTAGCAATTATAGGGAAGCTCGTCTCACTGAATGGGGCAGAACTTCCTGTAAACAATCCATCAAGTTTTTTTACATGTCTTGCAGATGTTATAGAAGAATCAGTTGGTGGTTCATCTGGGGCCGTAAGTAAATTTTATTTAGTTCCTTACCTTTGCTGCAATAACCATGTGTGTGAAATTCGTGTTATCTCAGCTTAATAATGCATATTAATAATACAAACTGCTCCGTTAATATTTAGTTCTATATTAAGTAAAATTTGTGCTTTAACTGCCATTTAGCTAAAAAATCACTTTAAAATAAAATAGGTCCCAAAAAAATTTGTCTCTTGGTACATGCCAAATGTCGTCATCGTTTCTGCAGTCAGCAAGAAAAAAAATCAAAATTTCCAGATTTTTTTTTTTGTATTTTTTGAAAAATCATGTCAAGTGGATCAAAAAATCTTTGAAAGATATTATCTCTTAAACATTGTATAAAGTACAGACCCATAATTTACTGACCAGATCAAAACAACCATTCATGAGTAAAAAAGACTAAAATGAGTAGAATATTATTAAAACTAACATGAGCAAAGAAACATTTTAATTGATATGAATCAAGTTGACAAAACTTATAACAACCTTATTCGAACAGACTTAAACGAGGATGAAATTAATTACAAACTCAATTTCAAAAGCCTTCTAACTGAAAACGTTTCTAGCATTGTATTTACAAGGCCACCATCACGCTGTCAGTTTGAAAGTTTGCTCAAAGAACTACCAAGGGAAAGCAATCTATGAGTATATTAACCCTTTAACAGTCCCTGAAAATGGTACTAAAATGTCCACAACGTAATATTACGTCAAGCGACTTATGATCTGAAAATGTCCCTGACGTAATATTACGTCCATCTATATTTCAGTTGCTTTGTTGTGTTTCGGACGTAATGTTATGTGAGCATCCTCAAGGTTCGTTTTTTTCATGACATATATCTTTTAAACTTTAGATTTTCACACCCTTTTGCTATTTGTTGTTATACTACTCATATAATAAACAGCTCTTTACATCCTAAAAAAAAAAAAAGGCCGATTTTACAGGCACCTCGTGTTCAAGTTCAGTAGCAAATAGTAGTAAGAAGAGAGTATATACCGGGCAAGGATTGCAAGAATTTATTTATAATGACGATGATGAGTTATTTGAATTGGCTGAGGATGGCTTTGAAAGTGAAGAAATTGTATCTGATGTTTGAGATAGTGAAAATTCTGAAACAGAAGAAAAAATAATTCAGTCAGACTCTTCTGATACAGATATAGAAGATACAGAAACAGAAAGTACTAAAGCATTTATCCCAGAATGGAGTGCTGATCCCCCAGTCAATAAAACAAGCTTGTCTTTCATTGGAATATCTGGCTGTAATTCAACTGTGACTTGTGAAGATCTGCTTCCTTTTTTTGAACTCTTTTTTACTGATCAAATTTGTACATACATAGCTGATCAAACTAATTTATTTGCTGAACAGGTTATAGCTAAAAAAGAACTTAAACCCCATTCAAGAATGAAACGGTGGTTGTCAATTGATTTAAATGATACCAGAAGATATATTGCTATCATATTTTACCAGGAATTATTTGGAAGCCAACATATGAATTATAGTATACTGTGAATCATCTTTTTGAAACACCGGGTCTAAAACAGGTTTTATTGTACAACCGATTCAAGCTTATTGATAAGTTTATACATTTTGTTGATAATTCTACCTTGCCACAATCTTACCCACTAACTAGTAAGATAAAACCTGTATGGGACTATCAAAATATACATGGAGCATTTCACTCCTGATCAGAGCATTTCAATAGATGAATTGCTGATGCTTTAGAAAGGTTGCCTCACATGGAAGCACTGCATATGTAGTAAAAGAGCTAGATTTGGCATTAAGAATTATGCTTTGTGTGAGTCTAGAAGTGGATATGTTTGGAGATCTTTATTCTATACTGAGTCAGAGATGACAAACTCCCTGAATCCTGAGTAAAAATATGTTGCGACAAAAATAGTTATGATGCTAATGGACAGCTTACCAGATAAAGGCTACTTACTGCCTTCATATTAATAATTGTTACTCGTCGTTGGAACTTTCAAAACTACTTTTAAGCAGAAATACCGATACCATTGGCACTTTCCGTTAAGACTGTAAAGGTTTACCAATCGAATTGAAAACAACAAAGTTGAAAAAAGATGAACGAATAGTATTTTATGAGAAATCAACAAATATTATGGTGACACGTTGGAAGGATCAAAAAGATATTCATATGATGTCTACTTGTGCAAATGTTAGAGAAAAGGTAGTTATTCGAGGTGTTAAGCCTAAAAACATCCCCCCCTAGTTATTAATATTAAAAACATGAATATGGGGGTGTTGATAGAAATGATCAAATGCTGACATCATATGAAGTCGAACGTAAGCGTGTGAAAAAATGGTACAAGAAAGCATTGTGTCATTTATCGAATCAAGCTGCATTCAATGCACAAATTATATCTATCAAGAAAGGTGACAGGTTGAATCCATTAAAATTTCGATTGAAGAAGGTTGAAGAAAAAAATCAATTCGTGCTAGTTTAGGGGCAGACAACCCAATAAGATTGACCAGTTGCAACTTTCTTCCAAGCTATGTACCTAAAACTGGTTAAAAAAAAAATCCTTCTAGAAGATGTGTTGTCTGTGCCCACCATGGAAAACGACAAGAGTCACGGTTTATGTGCATAGAATGTGATGTCGGACTGCCCCACCATGCTTTAAAAATTATCACACGTTAAGTGTCTTCTAATACGAATTTTTCTTGGAGTATATTTAATTACTATATATTGTTGATAACTCCAAAATTAAAGTGTTTTTTGAAAATAATAAAATTACACATTTTTTGAAAAATCATTGGACATTTAAGACCCACCATCAAAAAGTTTTTTGAACATTAAGCACCCACAACTCAAAAAATAGTGGTCTGTTAAGGGGTTAATGTCTCTGTGGTTTACGCAAATATATATCAAGCTGCCATTTTGGTGCTTAAAGAAATTTTAAAATGGAAATTTACTCATAGTTACAGTGACTTGGGGCTACCCACAACCAGCAATTCATCATTGCTTCGTTGTATCATGATTGGACCACAGGAGTTCATTAACTGCAAACTGAAAAATAAAAAAATGATTGACACAGAAGTTGATATATCACAAATCAAAATTAAATCAGAATTCCATGGCACAGCTCAAATTATTTTTTCAAAACAAAGGGTTTAAAAGTAACAAACTTAGAAATAACAGAAAGGGTTTCCAATTTAAAGATTTTGTTGTTAAAACAGTAGTGTGTTTAAAACCAATACCACCCAATGAAGTTTTTCCATGACTTTGAACAACCATCATTCTTAATTTATCTTAACATTGCTTGTAATAAAGACTGCACATATGCATTGTTTCAAGTTGCTGACCAGAGTTTTATGTTTATTTTCCCAACTTAGAGAGGATTTACCTTTATATCCATTACTGGGGAAGTTTGTATACCGCACTCAAGATTGCCTCAGGAAATAACGTGTATTTGGCAGCTACATTTTCCGACTTAGTTAACTTCATGTCGTTTTTGCATTCTTGAAGGCAATGGGGATATATATTACTGAGAGCAGAATTGATAGAGTTCTTACAGAAGATAGATAAGGGATTTACGGGGCCACAACATTAGATCAAATCCTTGATGGAAAACATATCAAACGATGCATGGAAGCGTACAAGATGTTATATTTGTCCTTTTTTTTTTTTTTTTATTATTAAGGTGACTTAATGGTGTATAAGTATCATAATTTGACCATGATTGTCTGAAAATCACTTTTTGCCTAAATTGAACTGAACTATTGGCTTCTGTTAAAATCTGGAAATTATGTTTTGAAAAATTTTTTTAATTTATCATTTTGTCCAAAAAAAAGTAGAAAATTCCGTTTTTATCTGTAATTGTCAATGTTTTAGATTCCATGGATTTCCAAGATTTTTGAAATCAAGATTTTGGTACAAATTTGATTGAAAAACCTGATTTTTATCTGATGTAAAGTAAGGAAGCAGAGTAATTATTAGTTTTCATAGTGTAACAAGGACCTTAGAACTGTCCTAGTACTGTAAAATGACAAAAAAAATTTTTAAGACAATCATGGCCATGTTATATGAGTCTTTTATCAAATTTTAGCACAAATTCACATTTGACGCATTTTTGTAAGTACTTTTCTTGACCAAAATTGAAAAAATGATAACAAACCTAAATGAGTATGGATTTGTCACTTTTATCCCTTAGATCCAGCAGAGAAAAAAAAATTTTTTTAATTTCTAAGTTCTATTAACCAAAAGATAAACCTAAAGTTGAATATACCAACGGTGGTGTATCCATATTTTTAACTGCTGGTGGTATTTTTTTTTTCAAATAATAAGGTGTCTTAATGGCGTATAAGTCTCATAATACTTTGACCATGATTGCAGTTGTATGGATAGCGGCTCAAAAATTGTTATCATAGTTGATGCAATAGCTGCAGTCAATAGAGTTTACAAAGATTTAGATATGAAGACATGGAAGGAAAACAATTCCATTTTTATTTAACCCTTTCACTTCATGTGACCTGCTGAGCATGTCAATACCTACCAACCGATTTTCTCTGTGACCCGCTGTGCAGGTCATAACTTGCGCTCCAATTTTCCTTGTGCTCCGCTGTGTGAGTCATACAATCGGCTGCGATTTGCCAAAATAGACTGGTAAATTTACCATAGCCTGAAAACCATATGCGAATATCTATCATAGATCCAGAAATATTAACAAATTAAAAGTTACTTTGCGTAAAAGAATGTACACAAATATTAGTGAAATTATGGAATTTGTTGTGGATGATAGTGAAATGATGAATTTAACCATAACTAATTTAACCATAAAGGACAATTTTGAGACCAAAAACTTTCCTCAGGCACCAGATTCCCTCATATACAAGAGGTTCCTCCATTATTGGAGGCTCCTCAGATTGAATTTTCAAATATTATAGTCCCTCCATTTGACTTAGATATTGAAAATAGCAATACTGTGGAAGAAACTGTTATCCTCTTTGAAGATGAACAACTGCCGATCAGACCCATTGGGTGTGCAGTAAGGTGATCACGAGTCTGTGGTGGTAGGTTTCAAAACATTGAATTGATCCAACAAACAGGCAGTAACAATGAGTTTGTTGCTAGAAGGGGCAACAACAACAAAAGTGTAGGTAGGTGGAGGCTATGTGTACTTGGTGGAAGAGTTTCAGGACGTGATCAAGGGGTAGGTCGAGGCCACAAGATAATTGAACCAAAAGTAAAAAAGAGTAAGGATGAAAGAAAATCCTACTCCTCTTGATTTTTTAGAACTATATTTGACAATTGAAATTATTGAACTTTTGGTTTTTGAAACAAATCTTTTTACTGAAAGTTTCAACCCAGATAAAGTGGATAACGTGTATGTAGAAAATTGGGAACAGGCTACAGTTTTAGAAATGAAAAAGTTTCTCGGTCTAGTTATACTTATAGGAATCATACATAAGCCTAATGTTCACGTATGTTGGTCTACGTGTGAGTTATTTAGCACTCCGATATTCTGAAAAAGTCATGACGCGCACTCGTTTGCAACTTGTTCTGAATTTTTTTGCACTTTAACAATAATAATGGCTGAAATTATGATGTGAATGATGAAAAACTTGATCGATTACATAAAGTACGCCCATCACTAGAACTTATTAGGCACCAGTGTAAAAATTTATTCTGTCTGAGATAAAACATCAATGTTGATGAATCTCTTGTCCTTTTTAAGGGGCGGCTTCATTTCAAACAGTATATTCGTACCAAAAGAGCTCGCTTTGGCCTAAAACTCTATGAGCTGACAACATCAAACGGAATAACACTAGATCCTTTAGTATATTATCGGTAAAGGTATGTCTGATGAAGATGATGGACATGAGAATTACATACCTAGAACTGAGCAGATACCAGCTGCACTGATGGAGCCTTTTTTGGACAAAGATTATATACTCTACGCCTATAACTATTACGCAAGCCCTTGTTTAGCAACCTTCTTCTTAGGAAGAAATACATGCCTATGTGGAACAGTACAAATAGAAGGAACTAATGCAAAATGCATTAGAAAAAGGAGAAGGAGCTTTTTATCGTTCCAATGCAGTGCAGTCAAAGATAAAGCAGGTAATAACCCAAAGGTTGTATACATGTTGTCAACCTGCTGTTCAGGAAAATGTTTGAAACGGGGAAAACAAATGGAGAATATGACCATAGTTACAAACCTTCAGTAGTAAGGTCATATAATAGTCATATGGGCAGTGTAGACAGAGTTGATCAACAATTGCACCGTTTATGCACATTACGTAAAACTTACAAGTGGTACAAGAAGTTAGCATTTCCAATGATTTCACAAGTGGTTCTCAATTAAGACTGAAGTTTTTTAGCACGACAGTGGAAAAATAAATGTTACGTTCTTAGATTTTCTGCACAAGGTCATTTCAGATTTTCTTATAATCACATTACCACGCAATCAAATTACTGATGATGCGTTATCCCGTCGTACGGGCAAACATGGATTCACACATCTTATCTTACTATATTTTTTGATTTGGCTTAGTCCGAAATATCTCTTTTATCAAAAACTAAACACTACTCTTATAGAAATTTTACTTTAAAAACAAAAAATTATTATGTTTTTAACTGTTGGTGAAAATCCGCCATTTTGATAGGTTTTTTTTTTTATTTATAAGGAAAGTCTTTGTCTTTTTGTTTCACCTTGCTCTGACTTAATAATGGCTAAACTTTTTTTATAAGAATTTTAGTTGTTTATCACATGATATTTAAATTTATTTTTGATTTTCCCATCAAAAAGCTACTTTTTGAAGCATGCAGTTAACATTAATTTTAGTCACGTGACATCATAGTGACGTCATATTTTAATTTTTAAAATTTTATAAGATAAATATTTTATCAAAAAAGGAGCCAAGTTTCATAAGGATTGATTTATTATTAGTCTCTACAACATTTTAAAGCAGTTAGGTCAAAAATAGCAATTTTAACTCTGGGAATGTAGAGGAAAATAGCCAGGGTGAAAGGGTTAACTAATGGCCACAAAAACTGTTAGGCAATCACAACTCAGTGAATTTTCCATAAAAATATCAGATTTAATAATTTAGAATGCTTAATTTTGCTCTTCAAAATGACTTGGTTGAAATCCTTTTTAAAAGTTGATAATTCTATTCTGGAATCACTGTCGTGCTTATGTAGAACAGAAACTCGAATGTATTGCACGTTTTGTAGTCCTAAGATGAGAACAAAAAAGTATGAGATAAAATTTCTGGGTTGAAGGAGCTCCGATGGTTTTTTTTTTCAAAATTCCATCATGATTTCACACAACTACCACCACCGACTATTCTTGCTCTAAAATATAAGATCTTCAGAAACCATTAGATATGTCTTATTTTGAAAAGGTTGAACGTATCTCACCTCCACTTAAAATTTTAATTCGGATTTGAATGGTGAGTCCCTTGACCCAGTACTAACCTACAGTCTTCCTGCTCCACTTGTATTGATCGAGTTATGTGTATGTTGGTGTAAAGCAGATTGTCGCTCAAATTGAATATTTACAAATAGGATAACGTTTTAATAGGAATGTATTTGGATTATATATTAATGTGGTATTTTTGTATTTGCTATGATGCATCATTTCAAGTATGTTTAAAATCTGTATATATGTTAAGTCAATACTGTAGTTCCATAAAAAAAAGTTAAAACTTTATTTGGTTTTCGTAACATATAACATTTTACATAGTAATTATAGCTACATAGTAGTTTTTAAGATACGGCAGTGTTTCAATAATTAGGGCATGATCGATACTAATTCTGTTATGTAAAATAAACAATTATAACACTAGAAATATAACCATAAATTATTTTATAACCTGCAAACATCAGTTGTAAAATACTAAACAGAAAATACACATAAAAGATTTTTTATTCCTTGTTTAAAGCTAATTTGACAAGGTCAGTAAATTACGGGTCTGCGTTTTATTCAATCATTAAAAGCTAATATCTTTCGGAGATTAGGTTTTTGGCATATAGTCCTTACATTTTTTTTGATCAACTTGACATGATTTATCAAATTATACAAAAAAAAATTTGATTTTTTTTTTTTTTTTTTTTTTTTTTTTTTGTTGACTGTAAAAACGATAACGTCAATTTTTTTTTAGTCATTTGGTAACTAAATGAAAATTTAATACAAAAATGTTTCTTTTAACATTGCTATGTACGTGATGCAGTGGTTTGCATTATAGCGAAATTTAAATTGCTTTTGTTTCTTTCAACAAATCTTCCATTGCTTAGTTTCACTTATGCTAATTTTGCCTATTGGGTTCCACCCACTATTACTTGATTCCGTCCAGCTGTTTCTGCCAAATTCCACCCATTTTCTCTCTATTCTAGTTACTTATTTCTATATCCGCCTTCCACTCGCCACTAATCGAATCCACCTACTTTCACTTTATTTCAACTACTTGAACCATCCAATGCAACAATTACACCTAACCTGGCTTTATTCCACTCACTAGTATTTTATTGCACCCACTTATAATTAATTACACTCACTGATGCTCAGCCAAACCATGGGCGGGTTTTCTACTCTAAATATGTAAAAAATTTTAGTGTTAATTTGCATGTAATTAATTTCAGCATTCAATTTTAAGTAAATTTCAGAGCCACTATCCAATTTATCACTATCAATATAGGGGGTTTGGTCACGTGAAATTAATATTTTATCAACAGTGGAGCAGATTTGACGATTTCTGCAAATTCTAAATTACATTTTTATTTATTTTTAAACTTTTGATTTGTAGTTACTCGCCCTATTGTTCACTGGTATGTCAAGTGGTTTGAGGCAATCAAATCTAGTTACAGACTATTTGAAGGGATTAGAAAATGGAATTACACTGATGAAAAGGTAAAGTGAATCTCCAAATCAGCACTTTGGCTGCTTAATATATTTTTAAATTTCTTGTTATAGGGATTCGCTCATGAAATAACCAAGTTCTGTATGCTTGATGCTATTGAGAATAATTTAACTTCTTGTTATTCTATTATTCTTTTATAATCTGTTTTTTAAACAAGCATCAGGAAAATAATCATTTAACCGTTTACAAAGCATTGTGCTACACCCTGCTGTACAAAGCATTATACTGCGTTATTGGTAAATTGTATTTACGTTTCTAGGTACGGTGGTGCTGAAGAAGGGGATCGCACTATGGTATATTTTTTTCTTGATATTAATCGAAATTGACCTATTAATTTTTTTTTTGCTGTGGTGAGTTAAACTGTTTATGTCGAATTGGGCTTATATCGAAATCACCAACTCACTACGTTAAGTGTATTAAATTTCACGTATACCTAGTCTCACGAGACTTGAAACTTTGTTAAATTTTATTATATGAAAATTTCTCAAGCAATCAATTTAAATTAGTTTCGCGCCCATTAAGTTTCTCCAAGGAAATTTGTGCGTTCATAATCTTTGTTTGATTTGCTATTATCAACATATCTTTCTGGTACTTGCATATTTTATTTGTCTGAGGTGATAAGACTTTCACGCTAATCTATCCAATTTCGCTAAGGTCTTAAATTTTCAGTTTCTTCGTGTAAAACTTTCGGACTAAGGAAAGTTAGTTTTGCTTTAAGTAGGAAACGTAATAAACAAAATATATTTTTTAGCTTGATGCTTTGTGTCCAGTGTTACAATTGATGAAAAAACTCACATTATCTAAAACAACATGCGAAGCGGCAAATATTTTTGAAGATCTTGCTAAGGTAACTCATTTTTCTCAGCCCTGAATTTTATTTTATCAGTTGTTAATTTTAATTTCATGGAACAATTTTTCTCCTTAGGTGATATTGCAAGGGTACCCTAAATTCATCAAAGTCCGTTAGCACTTTCTCAGTAGCCGTTGATTAGTCCCTTTGTTCATTATGTGAAACTAGACATCAAAAGTTAAAGGAAAGAGATGTAGCGATTGTAAATAATGAATGTGACCATCTACTTAGTGAATGAATTTTCGTTTATATGTGTAATATGTGTTCTAGACTCATTCCCAAATATATGTTTGCATTTCATGATGGTTAGAAAATTTTCTGGGCCAATGTTAAAGGATTCCTCTTGGATTTTTATGTAGGTTGCACGAAAAGGTTGTGAGGACACCACGTCGATGGATGCTAAAGCCGGAAGAGCGAGTTATGTTTCAAGATCTCAACTTACTCATCCAGATCCTGGAGCATTTGCTGTTGCTATTGTGTTTGAAGCTATCGCAAAATCATTCACTTAGGCGACGCATCATCTTATCACGGGGCTATGTACTCGGCCACATCTGTTCTTTTGAAATTTTTTTATGTTTTTTTTTGAGAGTTTTAGCATCGACAAAAAATGAGACAAATGCTTGTCTAAAAGCTTTGAAACATTTATTTCAGCACCAACTGTTGATTTTCTTTAAATTTTTTATAATCTTTCAAGAGAACCATGTTGCTAAAATTTCTCATTATTTTTTATGCCAAAAAAATTTCATGTTTTAACCGAAAATCATTTGGTTGCTATTATAGAAAATTTAAGATTTTATGGTAATTCCACATTCTTGCCAATATTTTTATCATCTCAGGAAAAATTCTTGTTTTATAGCTTTACAGCTTAACAGTTTTACAGTTTAAAACTTCTCCTTAACAACGAACATTCAACAGGGTATGATTTTGTATTAAGTTTCCAAAAAAATTATCGATCCTTTTAAAGTTTATCTTAATTTCAAAAACAATTTTTGCGCATTCTATAGAAAGGAATTGTTCTGGCAACCTATTGTTCGGAGTTTCATTTTCTAGCTTGTTAGTAACGTGACCAAAGATCAACCAGAGCATAGCAAACGGGGTCACGTTTTTTTTATTAAATTTATAAACATAAAAATATCACTGAGTAAACAGCTCCCATATATTGTATTTACTTCTTTTTTTATATATATACATATTTTTGTGGATTATTAATTTTTTACATTCTGCCTCCAAATATAAAATACAATTTAAGTGTGTACCCAGTTAGTTTATTTGAACAGAGTAAAAGTCTTTACCAAAATAAACTCAAATTAAAATTTTATAGCTTGCTTCCTTTGCTTTTCTCAACAACTAATACATCAAAACCATGTTAATACTTCTACGGTGAATGTTGTTTTTGCATTTCTAAAAAGCTATATTTTTTGTACTAGTTTATATTGATTTTAAACTTGTCCAATATTTTGCTTATTTGATGCATTTTTTTATAGTCGTTCGCAAACTTTTTTTATTTATTTTTTTTAATTGGTCTTCATATTTCTGAACAATGCCTTTTGAAAGTGATAAAGTCCGTGCACGTAGAAAAATTTCAAGCATACTTTCGAATAACTTATCTCTTAATTCACTGTTAAAAGGTTCATCTCCAAAAGAATCCAGTATACTATTAAAAACACTCAAAACATCAACATTTTCCGTAAGTTCAGCACAAATTGCTAATATCTACATTGCGTATGTTGTTTGATGCAGTCTCTTTTCGAAATCAGAAATTTAATTTTTAGCTCGAAAGCCAAGCTGAAGTTCATTGAGACAATAATTTTGAATGAGCTTATCTAACAGTTTTGTGACTTTTAGAAAAAAAGAATTAAAACTTTCATTAGTGATGCCGTTTTTATCGCTTAGAGTTGGAGAGTATGTTATAAATTAGTGTTTGAGATCGGTCCGTCGTTATATATATTATATATTTATAAAAAGAACCTCTCTGCAAAGCGATTCAGTTGAAGTGTTTTCAAAGTTGTATCCTTTAGTAGTTAACGGAGTTTTAATACCTACACGTTTCTTATTCTCGTTTCTGTCAAGGCAGTAAAATTAAAATCGAAGTCTATGAATGCATTAAGTTCGTCGAAATGAGAATTTATTGAAGGAATTTTCGTATATAAGACTGATATAGAAGTAAAATTTGCAAATGTTCAAATATGTACGTACAGTTTATAGTGTTAGAAGATTGATAGTCGTCTGCTAAAGCTTGAGAAATAAAAGTATTTTTTTGAAAAAATCTGTTATTTTCATATAAGGGGACAAGGTTGAGATCAGAAAGCATATTTAAAACTTGGATTTCTTTTGATAGCAAAAGCAATGAGATAAAATAAATATTAAATTAAACAAGTGAAAACTAAGGATATTTTAAAACTTAAGAGAAAATTTGCTAATAATAAGAGTGGACAGGTTTAAAAAAAAAAAAAAAAAAAAATATCCAAAGTAACATTCTAAAAACCAAAATTTGAAATAGCATGAATAACATAATAAAATAAATAAAGCTAAATTAATAACACCAAAAATTTTGGTAACCAAGGTGACCAACATTTGAAAAATTATCGTGTTCAATTAAACGACATGGTACTTTGCCGTTAGTCACCCAGAAAGAGTAAATTTTTTTCCTTCCATAAAACTTGACATTTACTACAGCATTTTAGAGTAAGGGAAAAATGCTGTGGTTAATTTATAGTGCACCATTTAAACTAATGTTCATTAAGTTCGGTCCAAAAACATTAGAAATATTTTTGATAACATTTGTAGCCGATTTTCTATTGACAAAATTTGTTAATAGTTTGAGATCGATTATGTAAAAGGTGGCATGCTTGTATATCATTTGGATTAATATTTCGTTGAAAATAGTAAATAAGTTTTCTTCTAGAGACATGCTATGAATAAACATTTAATGAAGCGTGATTTTATTATGCCTGGAATGTAAAGCTATCGTTTAGAGACACCTGAATCTGGAGGCGTGCGCACTAATGCGAAGCAACATTAGCTCGGCTCTGGATATAAAGGGAAATAATGCAATCCAAGACTACTTCCGCACACATTGTGAAGCATTGATGGGGTATACCCATATTATTTTAGATCTTCGATATGTCGTCCTTATTATTAGAATAAGGTATGATTGTCGTTAATTGTTTAGAAATTATGTTTAAAAACGTTATAGTTTGATTGATTTTATTTCAGTGAAAAGCCTGGCTATAACTTTAGCTTTAACCCAGTAAATACTCTAAATATTGAAAACATTTTAGCAGACGTCAGCACGATTAGAGTATGGTATACAACTTTGGTATTTCTAGAATCCCTATAACTGGTGCGCATCATGTCAATAGCCCAATTGGTTCAGATTTTATTAACACATATGATTATGATACATGGGGCTAATTTTCTATTTTGCAAAATATACACTTGCAAGAATTTGCAGAACAGTCAACATCATTTTTCATAAACTTTGACCATATACCTACTGAATGGAAAAGGCTATATTTTTATTTAAATCAGTTTCTTTAATTAACAAACAATCTTTTCTTATAAAAAGGGGAATATTTCATTTTCAATAAGAAACTATTTATTAAAATACCGAATTTGTGTAACTTTGAAACAAAAAAATATTCTTTTTTTTTTCTGTCTTCATAAAAAGGTAAAAAAAAAAAGCTTTTGGTTGTCTTCTGACTCACCTAAAATACGTATTTTCCTCCTAAAATGACACAAAATGAGCTTTATAAGTTTTCAGTGCCATGGTAACGTGCTAAGCTCACAAGGTAACATTAAAATCTCTATTTTAATTTTGAAAAGGCATATAATTTGCAATTATTAGACATTGGTATGATCTTGAAAACACAGTAAGATGAATCTAATATGTTTTAAAAATAACTTGTTTCAAACACAAAATATTCAAATGCCAGTATTTAGGCTACATAATATTTGTTTCTGCTATCGTAGACAGCACTACACCAAAACATGTACATCAATTTAAAACCATCGATGTCGAAATATCTCCTTTTCGTACGATCTTTACAGTCCACAGGTATTCATTTCTGTAGTTAAAGGAATTCACTTCTGTTTGTATAAGTTATTTTTACTGTAATTGCTTCTCCATCTTCGCTAGAACTCTGAAATTCTCTTTTGTTATTTAATTTAACAGGTAAGCAAAAATATGTGAACAAAATTATAAAAATTCCCAATATAAGAGTGCATAAAAACGCGAAATATTGGTTAAATGGAAAACCAATTCCATCTTCTTGTCCTTTGACTGTGTTGACATTTGTCAAAGACCATGAAAAAATACTTCCAAATATCGCTGGTCCGATTGATCTATAAAATAATTATAAAGAGATATTGTATTTCCAGTTACACGTATTTAGCTGTAAGTTACATCTCCCTAGATGTTTTATATGGATTGTAGTTTTCTATGAAAGAAATTAATATGCTTAAGACGTATTTTCTCAAATGTTTAGGGGAATATAGTGAAAGTATGAAAAAAATAAAATTCCTTTATTAGAGGGAAATTTTATAATCATACTTGATCTATAACTCCAGCGTTTCTTAACTTGAAAAGCGAAATTAGGCAGTAGCAAACACTTTCGGTATAAAATAAGTCATTATATGCCTTAAAAGCAACCATCCATATCGAGGTAATTACGCCATCTTCGCATGTAAAAATCCAGATTACTTTGTGTTAAAATTTGTTTCACTTCTAGTTTAATTTTTGAAAACTACCTTAATTTTACTCAGTCGAACAGAGTTTGACAATTACCGTAATTTTACTTAGTCAAACACAGCTTGACAAATACCATAATTTTACTCAGTCGAACACAATTTAACAACAATGACAGCAATCATTTAACAGCAATGATTGCAACCACTGTAATTT
Source organism: Euphysa ruthae (assembly GCA_035046665.1). Lineage (NCBI taxonomy): Eukaryota > Metazoa > Cnidaria > Hydrozoa > Anthoathecata > Corymorphidae > Euphysa > Euphysa ruthae. Next base: position 23,970 of record JAUZNK010000019.1, read on the forward strand.
TACCCAGTCGAACACAATTTAACAACAATGTTCGTAATCACCGTAATTTTATTCAGTCGAACAAAATTTAGAAACAATGATCGTAGTCGCCATAATTTTACTCAGTCAAACACAATTTAATAACAATGATCGCAATCGCTGCAATTTTTTTTCAGTATAACACAATTTAACAATAATGATCGCTTTTACCATAATTTTACTCAGCCGAACACAATTTAACAAAAATGATTAAAACAGCCTTGATTTTTTTCAGTCGAACACAATTTTAAAAATTATGATTTTAGGAAGAATATCTTTGGATCTCAGTGAGGTCAAAATTGACATTAACAGTTTGGCTTTGTTTTATTTTCTTTTTCATTTTTTTAATAAATCAAAAACTTCTAGAAAAATCCAAAACCTCGGCGGTCGTTATGCGATTTTTGAACAAAAAGTTTGCCACTTGTCATTTAATTTTACTATGCAGGGTCAATGGTAGTTTCTAAGAATATGTTTTTTTTTTTAATGGTAAGAAACGTTATTTCAGAATAAATCTTCATTTGTTTAAAAAAATAGGAAACTTGGTACTTCCAGTTTGAATAGATTTCACAAGTTATAAACAACACTTAAAGACAAAAACATATAAAGGTATGATGGTGACTGCGACTGTAGCCAAAATTATTGACTTGCTAAAAGACTTTCAACTTCTTTTTAGTTTCTGCCAAATTTGTGCAAAATTATGAGAAATTAAGTGGTTTAAAAACAAGAAAACAGGTCTTGGAGTTTCAAAATGTTTTACCTTCCAATTGAAGTAACAGACATCACCAAACCATTGGCTATTCCAGTCATTGATAGATCCACTGCGTTATTTACAAATACATTTTGAGATACGCTGGCAACGTTGAATAAAGCATACTGTACGATCCAGAGAATAATAATGAGAAACCATTGAAATGGTCTAAAGACATATAGTTATTTAATACATCGAAATATATATATATATCGAGGCTTTCCTTTTGTAAGAATATTTCATGCAAAGAAATGTTTACTCTATTTCTTTGAAAAAAACTCGACTTTAGATGAAAAAATTATTCCACACATTCATTACGTAAATTCGTAGTTTTCAGCCCACCATATCACGGGATTCAATTAAATAATGACCGAGGCAAAAATATTAATTCCAAGTAATAGAGACGTTTCTAATAAGGCCAAAAACTATAGTTTTGTTTAGGGAAACTTCAAATGACACATGCATTTATCGTGTTATATATAATTGTTATATATTAAGATGGATTTACTTTAATCAAATACAGTTTTTAGAATAAAATTTCAAAAAAATCATTTTCTCTATTATAGGCTTAGTATACGTCAATCATATGTAGAATTTACTCTATTTTCTGAATATCCTAAGGATTTTGTTTTAATCAAATGATAATAGAAATATTTAAATAATAATAATAAACTGATGCTTATTTCTGCTCTTCCTAAACCTCCTAAAAGGCTTAAAAGTCCTAGTTTTATAATAGACTACAGACTTTCTGGTCTGTAAAATAGTTTTTTGTTAATGAAAAACTATAAACCGATAAAGAAAAACTGTATTAACTTTTATAAAGTATCCTAACAAGACGAAATAGAATTTTAAATTTAAAAATTGAATTAGAGTTGAAATATTATGAATCAAGAAGAAAGAAACAGAGACTCTGATAACGCAGGGCGTCACAGAAAGCAGAAAAAATACATAAAAAAAAAGAAGAAATGCAAACAAGGGTAAAAAGCTGAAACAGACCATCATTCCTCTAGCAGATGCTGAAGAGGATAGAGTAAAATTTTCTCCATCTTCTTTTACTGTAACTTCAACAGCTTCATCTGAGGTTGTTGGCATTAATATTAGTTTACAAGATGACAAAAAATAATGTGTAAGGTTTTAGACTACTAGATAAGCCCATTTCATCGACAGTGATATCGTTTCTTGTACGTCATAGTTGCTATCATACCGGTTCACTTTCACTCTCCGACATCGATAAAAAAAAAGGCTTTGAAATATACCCTCGAATTTAATGTTGTCAATGTGCATTTACACATTTATTTTAAACTTTTTCAGAAATTACTATCAGTAAAAATGCAAAAAATAGGGGAGCAAAGAGTATGGAAATTAATGCTTGGGCTGTATATGCTTGTCGTTGTATTTGTTATACGCCACTTCAAAATCTTGGTGGGTATTTGAAATTTCCCCCACCAATGACACAATCTAGTTGTACAACTATGTCAAACTTAATAAAAATGATGTAGGTGTTTCGGTTGATGGTACTTGGCAAAATAAAGGTTTTCTTCTATCCTTGGAGCCGTTACTGCCATTTCCATTGATTCTGGTAAACTTCTTGATATTGCGATGTTATCTAAGTCAGGTAAGGTATGTATGAATGAAAGAAGATATCCAAATCCATATCTTACCTGGAAGTAAGCTCATTTATTTAAATTGAACTACATAGGTTCATCGTCTGCTATGTTAAATAAAGGAACTGTAAAAATATTTAGCATGTCTAACTACAAACATGATCTTTATTACACTTTCTTTTATGGTGATGTGATAGAAAATCGTTTTCTACTGTTAAAGGCATGTATCAAAGAGAGTCCTAAAACTTGGATGCATTGTTCATTTTCAAAAACGAGTTGGCTCACGGCTGCAGAAAGTAAAGAAAAATACAAAAGGGCTGGGAAGTAGAGGAAAATTAACGATGCAAAAATTAATACACTCTAAAACTACTTTGGTATTGCTGTTCGTCAAAGTGTTGGAAGTGCTCATACCATGAAAAAAGCCTGCTTTGCGTCACTGTTACTGGCTACCTGGAAAGTAAACTTTGAATATATTGAATAAATATATAAATATATATATATAAATATTTTATATATAATCATGATAACAAAAATAATGATAAATAATGCTCATGTTCTGTAAGGATCTTTCTGGTCTATATATATATGTACATATATATATATATACCACATCTTGATGTGGTTGCGAAAACTTTTTTTTGTTTTTGTTGATGCTGATTTACGTGATTGATTTTAGATTTAGCTCCAGTTAATTAAAATTTATGATTTAAATACATCGTATAAGAACGACGTATTAGTCTGTTAAAATTCGTAAATAAAAGGAATTTTCCTTTGGAATAAAATTTTTTCTAATGTATCTTTCCCACGACACTCAACGTGATTTTTTAACGACTTTAAAGGAAAAAGCTCGGAAAATGAAAAAAGGTCAAAATGTTTTATTTTTCGTTTTCTGTGCAGTTTATAGCCTGGAAATATATAAGGATCATACAGTGATGCTGTATTTCACCAATAAAAGTAGAAAAATGTTAATAGCCAAGAATAATTAGTTTTTACTTTTTTTGATACGTGGCTAATAAGTTATCAATTATACATAATGGACTTTTTTTCATGTCTAAAATGATTTTATAGAGATTTTATAGTGATTCTATTGTAGTTTATTTAATGAAACTGAACTTTTAATCACATTCGTAGACATAAAATTTAATATTTCTTTTAAGATAACCATTGACAGAGTTAGGAAATAAAAAATAAAACATCATTGCCATCATCCTCTGCAACACCATCATTGCCGTCGTAATCAGCATCTTCATAGTCATAATCATCTTCATTATTATCACCATAATCATCGTTTTAATCATCATCATCATCATCATGACAGATAACTTTTTATTTCGATCTTAGTTTAACGAAACTTCATACTATCCGTGCTGTACTGTCCATCCTCATAAAGATAAATGCCGTATTTCAATTTCATATTCGTAAACTTTGTATAAGTTTTGTAAAAACTATTTTCAAAAGCAGAAAATTGCAGCTTGGGCAGGATATTACTGAGTTTTTGCTACATACAGTCTGGGAATAGCAAACGTAACAAATGTTTTTGCCCATCATGGAGTTGCTACTTGTAAAATTGGTTTTCAAGACCATCTTGAGATTATTTAATTTAAAAGCTCCGATAACCTTCCCTTGTTTGTAGAGATATTTAAGATTTGTTACTTCATTAATTTAAATTTTAGCATAAAGAGTCTTCCAAATTTTCAAACCGAATTTTCAAATCAAGACTAGATATATACGCTGTATGAAGAAAAATAATTAGTAGCATGCAATGTGTATTGTGAAAAAGGAATAAAACGCGTCTTCCGTATGACCTAAATACCATACGCTAACGCTTAGGTTAGGAAGCAAATTTAACAATTTCAGAAATTAATACGTATGAAGATATATATATATATTAAGA
>JAUZNK010000031.1:0-11841 GCA_035046665.1 Euphysa ruthae
TATATATATATTAACTTTGCTGGGGTTCTGTTTATATTTATTTCTCAAAAAAATTTTTTTTTATATATATGTGTGCTTCAACATTAAAATCAATCATTTAAGCCTTTGTAAGATTTGCAGTTCCTTCTACAAGTCCAAATATTCACATTAAAAAAAGAGAAGTTTTTTGGCTTTTTTTTTTTAAATCCCATATAGGCTCCCACACCACGAGGGTTAATAACAAGTTAAAATGTAATGTAGCGACTGTGAGACTGTTAATATTAATGATTCAATTAAAAAAAAAAAATTCAAATATTATGTTATAGTAATCTTATTTAGAAGGATATGTTACGCTTACACACTATATTTTTTATTTTTAGTGGTTTTATGTATTTTGCAAATATTTTGTACATTGTTTTTTCATTTGATATTTTAAGTAGGTTTTAAAAATCTTGTTTGTAAGTATATAGACATATTTTTTTCCAGATAAATATCTTCCTAGTACTGCAGGCCTACACTCTACTAGATAAAGCTCTCCTTACCTTCTCTACAAGTTTGCTCAACAACACACACCCTAACAAATCTCTAACAAATCTTGGAATACTCATCTCTTTCGGTGGCGTAACTTTGATTTCAACACCAAAAAATTCACTTTTGTTTTAACACCTGTCTCAATGTGTAAAAAATCACTGCACAATGCATCTATTTAGAACTATCACAAATCGTGCAATTGAACAAACTTTATTCTTTTGGTTGAACAAAAAAAAATCTTACCTTATTCAATCTCCCAAGCTTAAAAAATTCAATGCAAAATTTTTCGATTTTCTCACTCTGACTTTCATCTTAATCATTCTTTTCTTTTCACAGCATGTGAAATAATATTTTCTAAGATCGAGTTAGATTCACAAATTCTTGAAATTGAAATAAAATCATTAGTGGAATTATCCCACACCATCCCTAAAACTTTGATGGTTTTCATTATAAAAGAGTGAAAATAGCACATCAAGAAATTTATTGTTATCAATGTTTTCGGCTGTTTTTGTCAGACGTATTTTTGTCAATTTTGTTAATGTTAAAATGATTTTGTAGTTCTGATTTGTTAGTTGCCCGTTTACGTAAGTAAAAGTCTGCCGCTCACATTATTGCCTTCGATTTTTCCTAAATTAATTTTCTTTCCTGCAATGTGACCAGATGTTGAATTATCGACTTACAAATTCTCAAACAATTTTTCTCTAAATTTGTGTCATTTTCCAAGCATTTACTAAGAGAGTGTTTTTTAATAGCATTTAAAAGAAATGGGCTGTGATTCCGAAAACTACTCTTAAAAAGAGATCTATCACTATTTTAGCATCATTTTCTGTAGTATTTTCATAACAAAATAAACGTAAATAAACCTGGCGTTCTAATAGATAAAATATTTTGGATATTAAATTAGGACCAGGACACAAACATTCATTTAGTGATGGTTCAGACGTTGACTATGATTCATCAAGAACTGCTCAAATTTTGATAGTTATATTATCCTGTCTAATTACATGTCTAAGAGGTATATAGTGTACTTTACTGAGTTTCATAGAAATATCTCATTATTTGACCTTTTATTAATGCTGTTTTTTTATTATCTTTAAAAATCTTGTGGTACTAGTTCATCAAACTCTTTTTGTTTAATTTTCATTTTAGATTTCATAAATGTTTTTCACTCACGTTATAACTGTCAAACAGAAAATTATGATCAGGTTTAAAGAGAAGTTTCGTACCTTACTCTGTCAAAAAATATATTATTTTAAAATTGGTGTATCACAGAACTTCCAGGCAAATGAACAGTTTCTAAACTCCAAAATTGGTCTAAACTTTTTCGACTCTTCATTACTCTCCTATATGCTCTTACCCTTGCTGAGTAATTCATATTGCATGGAATATGTGGTTAACAGAATTTTTCTAGTTTGGCCAATGGCTCAAAATGTTTTTCTCACAATAAAATATGGTGTGTTTTCAGTAACATTTTATGCACAAAAAATTTGCACCGGTGATTGGCTTTTAAACAAATAAAACAAATAAAATAAATTTTATAACTCATGAAATGCGTTTTATCTCTTTAATTATTAATGCCTGAGTTGACAAACATAAATATTTTTGAAATAAAACACCCTTTTCTTTTTTTTTTTTTTTTTGCAATTTCTTTGCGTGATTGTAAATTTGTTACTGTTTAACCCAGAACTCTGATGCTTCTGGTTGAAATAGGCTCCTGATTATACTGCTTTTTTTTGAAAAATGTTTGTTGTTTTGTGAATGTAGGCCAGCCATATTAAATATTTCATTATTTTGGTTGTTACAGCTTTTGTTTTTTGTTCACACCAACAACAGAACAACACACTTTTGTGTGAAGCTTGACACGAAATTTTACAAGGAGATCGAAAGTCCAAATGTCAAAAAAATCCTTGAAATTAAAATCATGAGGAAATTTTTCCTTTAAAATTGGAATTAATACACAGCTACAAGTATTTTTTTTACAACTTTTAAAGGATTTTAAGCTTCTTTACGCACACTTCGACATTGTTATATAATTTTCTTAACTCTTTAAAATTTTTGCAACTTTTAAAAGAGAATATATGTACTCTGAAACTAACACCTGCGAATTCCCATACCGTTCTTGTAAAATAGCAACTGTTTCCCTGTAATTTTTTTAATGTAGAGTTAGACCAGGGATTGCAGCTAAAGCCTGACCAAATAAATACTTTTTTAATAATTAAATCTATCAATATCAGACAGATCGAAATTTTTATGAATCGATAATAATAAATTGATCCCAAATTATTTGCCAATCTAGTGGATCTCCTGTAAAATTGGTAAGGTGATTTTTGGTAATTTTTAATTCACTTAGCTTTTATAAAAGTTCTCAGAATTTTGATTTGATTTGGTAACTATCATAGAATCTAAACACCTATTCCTTTTGTGTAATGACTCAGAAACTTTCATACTCTCTAAAACATCCCCTTCTACATCAATCTGATCTAAAATGTTCATAACTTCTACGTCAATTTTATTAATTCCTCCTAATATCGGTGTATATTATTTTTTTGAGTTGCGAGTTTTTTTTGGATGTTTCATCATTCTCTAATTCGTTTTCATAATATTTAATATAATTTTCTTGTAATTCCGCTTTAAAGCCTTTGCCTCGCAATTTTCCAGGTCAAATTTGCTGCCATTCCCTTTCATTAGTTCTAATAAATTTCCTCACAATGACAAAGAAAAAGAAATAACACCTTAAAAACTTTCCCACAAAGCAAACCGAACTACATCAACAACAATATTCAATCGCTTACTGAACTCTGAATAAGGAGCCGTGAAATAATTTTTGGATGTTTAAATAATCCAACAACACGATGAATAATCTCTGCTGACTAACAAAGTGTGCTTATTATTATTTTTTGCTTTCCTAGAGTCCCACAGGCGCTATATAAAAAAATAATCTATTAATTCAATGTATTCTCATCAAGAATTATTTCTATAACAAGCCTTCTTTTTATATCAACATGACAACAATTATATGAAAAAACCTTCCTATGTTTCAATAGTGATATTGATATGTAATTGCAGAATTGAAACAATCATTGGTTTAAAATAAATTTATGTCAGTAATTACTATCTGTCAATCAAGATTAACTTTGCCAATGCTTAAAGGTATTTGTATCATCCACAAATATACTTTCATTTTAAAAATTTTTGATTGCATTTTGAATAATAGGTGTATTTAGTTAAAAACTTTCAACAGTTTACAAATATTCATAACTAGTTTAAATGATTAGCTAGACCTAAAACTTTTAGATAACTTAAGGCTTGCTTTTTACTGAAAAAGTCTAAAAACTTACGTATTAGTGTATGAAATTGAGTAAATTTGCTGTCTGTTTTGGGTATCTCATAGTTAGCATTCAGAATTTTCAATTTAGCACAATCTTCAAACGGATGTGTTACGAAACATAGCTTGTACAAAATACAGCCTAAAGCCTGTAATAAAAAACATAATTAAAATGTACGATTTTTCAAAAGTTTGAAACATAATTTTTCATTATTTCAAAGCAAACTTTCCTCATTCAATTTTAAATAAATTTGAAAAGGAGCAAATTTTGATAAATTGCAAAATGCAAGAAATTTTATGAAACATTGCTTTTGCGAAGGAACCAAGGGACAAAAATTTTTGGCAGATGGGTATCTGCAGGTGTCAAAATAAAGGTTAGTTGTCTGTTTTCACCAATCACTATATAATTTCACTGTATTCTAGAAAAAAAAACCAATCATTGGATATATTTCTTTCTAAAAAGTTTTTATTGGTTACACTAAACTTTTATGCATATATATGACTGTCTCATTTTGTTTTATAACTTACAGCTACAGCTGTGCATCTTTCAAAGTATTATGCTTATAATGTATTATAATATAAAGACAAATAAATATTCAGTCTCTGTTACAAGGCAGATATTTTTATGAAAACACACACACACACACAGCCATGCACGCACACACACACATACATGTCTAAATGTATGTGTGTGTGTTTGTGCATGTGTGTGCGTATAAATATTGGGTCATATTAATGTCCTTATGGAAATTAAATCAAAGCTAACAGATTTGTTAAATATGGCCAATGAACACATAATAGACAAAATTTAACTAGGTTGGCCTTTTCCAGAATAATTCAAAACCTTACTCACCCAGACATCAGCCTTAGCAGATATTGGTTGATTACAATATAAATCAATCATTTCTGGCGCTCGATACATGGGAGTTGTGCTAATTTGTATCTAAATAGATAATTATTTTGTGATTAATGCACCATCGGAACCTAAACTAACAATAACTTTTTATAACAAATTTTAAACTTGTCTAGCTGGTAATTTAAAAACAAAATCCCACAACAAAAATAGGAGAAACTTTTGTAATGTAATTTTACGAAACCTCAAATTTTTGCTAATACAGCGATTAAATACAGCTTATTATTCTAAGATATCACTCTAACGCACCATGGATCGACCATATAACGCACCATGGATCGGCCATATAACGCACCAGGGATCGACCATATAACGCACCAGGGATCGACCATATAACGCACCAGGGAGCGACCATATAACGGTAAAATATTAAAGGAGAAAATAAAACAGCATCACTGAAAGCAAAGTTTTTGGACTTTTATTTCCTAGTTGAAGATGTATTTCAATTATTTTAAGCTATTAAAAAAAAGAATTTTTTTAATCTTTTATAAGACTTGAATTCCAAGCAGGATAAGTAAAGTCAAATCAAAGTTGAATTAAAATATTACACCCAAGCCTTTGAAGTTCCAAACTTCATTTTAAAAGAACGTTAAGGTATTTCTATATCAAAGCCAGAGTTTCCCAATCGATCAGTATTGCTGTTTCTGATCTAGGAAATGGAATTGCTGCAAAGTATTTTGCATAATTAATGAATTTTCCTTAAACTGTTAAAAATTTACGTTATAAATAAATTGCTGTCACATATTTCTTTTCAGCAATAAAACCAACCAAGCATTTTATGATCTGCAAAAGAGTACTTTAATCAAGTTTAATGAAGTTTGGGGATGGGTTAATTGCTAAATGTTTACCACGGTGTCATCTAATATCTCACTTGGGGAGGGCATTAAATCAAGTAAATTCCTTGTATCTACAAGGGTACCTAGTTCTATAGTTATTCGGGTTGGTTTCTTGATTAAATAGTTTTCTTGTTCAAATAATTTATAATTCATTAGTATAATCTATTCAAGATTTTTTATAAATTGTCTAAGTTTAAATTTGAAAATATTGAACCAACATACTTGCCAAAGCGAGTACTTAGTTAACGTGGTCAACTTATTGTTACTAATGGCAAAATTTATAACTTTTCTGATGCAATGCTAACCAGAATTTATTGTTGTACAGTGTTTTTGCCATAAATGGGAATTTATCAATTATTAACTTCCCAAGCAAACACACCATGTTGGGGCTTGCTAGAAAAAAAAATGACTTAAAAATTCTCTAGATTGGCTACAACAGCCAAAATGAGAATAAATGGTTAAACTCGTAACTTTGAAAATCAAAACTTCCCCGTAACATAATCTATGTTTATCTATGTTGTCTTCAGAAAAAAATTGATAAAATATGTTACAAACCAAGCGAAAATAATCGAATTGTGATTTTTATTTATTTTATTCTCTTTTGCTTCACTAAAAATAAATATTGCAATTACTTTACCAATATCTAAAAAAATATTATCTTAAACAGTCCTCTGGGAAAAGCGCACGCTCGTCAAAGCTTTGACTAGGCCCAAAATATTGAGTGCCTTGTTTCATCTTAAATGTATTAAAAAAACTTGCAAATCAATTTAGGTGGGCCATATATCTTTTTACACCATTTAACATAATTTTATAAATAATAGCAGTTTCATTCATGGTGTAAAATATTCCCATTTAATTATCCGTGTTAAATTTTCGTTTCCTTTCTCTTTCTTTATTTATTTTAGATAAGTAATAATTTTATGAAGGAAAAAGAAGTCACAAGTGTTTTAGCACATCATCCACTATTAATGACGTCATTTGAATATTGAGTTATAACAGAGAAATTTCTGATTTGGTTAGTTTAACTTAATGAGAATAGGTGAAGAATTCTTCTAAAAAATCGAGTTATATTAGCCACCTTTAATAATTAGGGAAAAATGCTGTTTTAGAAAATGACAATGTCAAAATGGAACAAAATATGTTAAGATTTGGTGTAGTTACATTTCTTATGATGCAATCAATAAGAACCCAATATTTAATGGTATGGTATAGAAATATAAACAGGCCCTTATCAGAACAAGCCATCAATTTCCTTGGACCGTTTGTTTACTTCCTTTTCCATCTCACATCCACAGTGGTAGGTGTAGGTGTTGAACTTTATCTGCGTTTATCAAAGACGTTTCAGACGATTACACACAATCAAAAAATTTTTAGTTGAAGTAACTTTTAATAATTTTTTTCAATGTTTTATTTTATATAAATATTAGATGGTATTTTTGTTACTGTGATAAATTCTGATCAGTCTTTTGCAACAAATCTTATCACATGACTCAATTAAAATGAGTATTTTTTGTTTATGTTTTCACAAGAAAGTGCTGAAGTCAATATGAACAATAGATCGTGACATGTGGTGAAGTTAATTAATCTCTGGAAACTTGCTAGAGTCCTAAAAGTCCCCGCAAAACCTTAAAACACAGTTTCGTAACAGCCCGCATGAGCTCTTTTAGGCTCTTTTTCGCTACTCTCTCGATTAGTCCCCTGAATCATTTAAACACAAACACAAATTTAAATTTGTCATTCAAACTCGTCAATTCACAAAGCTATTTTTTTAAAGTGCCTTCATCCATAATTCCATTTCGTATAATTAATGAAGCAGCATTGTATTTTATCGGAAATCATTGAATCTTTATGTATTGAAGTATCTAATTCCAAGGATGAAAATATTTCTGTTTCTTGCATTTATATTCTCCCGGAAAGTAGTATTTTGTCATTTATTAATTCTATCAAGAAAAACCTATTTAATCCAACAAGCGATAACAAGAATATTGTTATAACAGGAGATTTTAACATAAACTAAATTGCAATGTTATCATTTTAACATCAACTAAACTACAATAAATTTAAAAATACGGAAAAAATTCTTTGATAAAAAATTTCTTTGAAAAATTATTCGCAAAGAACATTTTCACGTCCATATATAAACCAACTCGTGTGACAAGACCATACTCGACCATTGATAATATATTTTCCAACACCTTGTTAAAGAAAAGTTTTGCATCAGATATATATATAACACTGATATATCTGATCACTTTCCTACATTTTTAATTTGTCAAATTTTTGATAAATCAAAAATTCCTAAAAAAACGTTCTCCAAAAGAAACATAAATAAACAAAACTTGAACTCATTTAAGATCTTTTAGGATCTTAAAGAAATAACGTGGGATGATCCTATGTCCTAAAATGCAAAAACACTGACTCTGATTTCTCTTCTTTTTCTGATAATATCCAAAGCATCTTTAATAAACACGTCCTTTATCCGAAATAACTCTCAAAAAAAAAAAAAAAAAAAAAAACCTTGGATAACAAACGGAATAAAAAAATCCTACTTGCATATTATAACTAGTATACGAAGGCCCTTGTTTTACATCCTAAATTTACCCTAAAAAAAAGAAACCTTTCCTGATCTCTTAAAAACTGCAAAAATAATTCCTATCTTTAAAAAAGGTGACTTGACTTTGCTTCCCAACTACCACCTATTTCTTTACTTCCAATCTTATCAAAAATATTCGAACTCATCATGTACAACAGACTCTACACTTACATTACTTCAAATAACCTGCTTTATAATAAATAGTTTGGGTTTCCAAAAAAATTTTCGGCTCAACATAAAATATGATAAAATATCTAAATCTTTCGAATATAACAAATTTTTACTAGGTGTCTTTATTGACCTCACTAAAGCGTTCGATACAGTTGGTCATAGTATCCCGTTACACAAATTAAATTAATATGAAATAAAAGGGAAATAGTTTGATTAAAACTTTTGAAATCGCTTAAGCGGTTTAAAAGTTATCTTAAATCCAGAAAGCAATTTGTTTTGAATAAGACAGGTTTAAAAGAAATTTCATGCGGTGTTCCTCGAGGATTGGTCCTCTAGTTTCTTAAATTTATATCAATGTACAATATGATATGTACAAAGCCTCCAGCACTATATCAACAATAACGTTTGCTGACAATACAAATCTTCTCCTTAGAGGAAATAATCCCAAAACCTTATTCCACGTCATGAATCAGGAATTAGAAAAATTCAACGTATGGTTCAAAGTCAACAAATTTTCTTTAAATACTGACAAAACTAAATTCACACTATTCCACATGACAACCCAATCTGATAACCTTTGTCTAAAATTCAAAAATCTATCGATGAATAACAAAACCATTGAATGAGATTGCTGCCTTAAATTCCTGGGTGTATTAATTGATGAAAACTTATCTTGGAAAAATCAAATTAAAATCCTTGAATTTAAACTCGCATGTGCTATTGGTCTACTTTACAAATCGAGACCCTATCTTAAGCTTAAGTCTCCTAAACTTTTTTATTTCAGTTTTATTTTTATGGGGAAGGGGAGCAACTTACAAAACAAAACTGTTAATATTAGAAAACCTTCAAAAGCATGCATGTAAGATTATAACATAAAAAAAAAAGACTTGATAGTGCATTACCTGTAATGGAGGACTTTAAGATTTTGAGCATTGACAACCTTAATATTTATCAAGTCCTAGCATTTATGTTTAAAGGTAATAAAGTTAAAAGTTAAAAAACAAGTCCCTCCAAACTTCAACATTTTTTTGAGCTAAATAACTCTAAGCTAAACTTACAATCCAATCACAGAAAAAATTTTATTCAACCAAAAAACTCTTGTTTGTAGAACATTCTCTTTCCTATAAAAGGTCCTAAACTATAGAATTGTGAAGTAAAAGATGTCAAAAGTTTTAATATCTAATGTCTAATACCGAGAATGTTAAAATTTCTTCAATGCATTACAAATTATATAATTATAATTAATTATAAATTATAATTGAACTGTATGATGAATCAGTTTTTCCTTTTTTTTCTATATTTGATATGTAATGTGATCACAGTGAATATATAATAATAAAAAACAAAAAAATTAAAATACTTCAACATTATTTCTATTATATAAAATAACGTTTTAACTGTTGATGTTTAACTACAAAAACCACTTTGTTTATGATGTCTCTCTGTGGTTTCTGTTAAACTGGTCAAAATAAATAAACAAAATTTTACAAAAGAAGATTACATTCATTTTCTGTCTAGAGGTATTATATTAGCCTTTCCCAAAAATGTAGTGGAAATTAGATATTTTTAAATAATTATATATAATTATTCAGCTCTAATTAAAAAAAAAAATTTTTTTTTTCCTTTGCTTATCATTAAACTTAAGAATTCTTGGTCTAATGTTTAAATTTTGTTTTAATGCGAGTAGTCAGGCCTACAAATCCAAATCAGTTTTGTGGATTCGTATCAGCAAATCTGATTCACACTGAGATTTTTGCAAAGCACAGGTACGAGAATCAAAAGAAATTCGCATGAAAAAACATGAACCTGAAGTTAAGTATCTGTTTTCTTTCTCTTTTGTTTTCTTTTTCTTTATCATATTATCCATTACCAACATGTATTTCTACAATAGCACTATCGTTTATTTGGAAGTTGGAAGTTCAAAGGCCTGTATATATTAATAAGTTTACACTTGAATTCATTACATCATATCTATTTATTCTTTTATAAGGCGAGACCAATTTGATTTGATGTTTTACGGATCTGACCGACCCTCTTTTGAGCAAATTTGATAAAAAAGTAAAAAATGACAAATTTTTTTTTTAAATTATAAAAAGGCTTTAAAAGTGTGCTCTTTATTTAAATACTTGTTTATACATTAAGATCTATAAATACGAAACAACTATAAACCATTAGACGTATTAATAGAAAAAATAAACGTTGCCTTCGTTCCATATTTCACATTATTTTATGTGACTCAGTGGTAGCTTTACACATGCTAAGCTTCTGGTCCGAGACCTGCCATGGGAGGTCATATTTTAATAAGTTTAACTTTCGATGACCTCTCACAATTAGGTAAATAAACAAAAATAAAACAATTAAAAAAAAATACAAACAACCATGCCGAAATTTGTCATTATTTTGTTTTCTCGTCACGCGATGAAGTTTATGCAAACAAAATATGGCTAGAGTTTTATCACAATGCTTATGAATTTATTGCTTTGCTTTTAGATCTCATTATACCTAGAATGACTTTGAACAACCTCTTAATCACTTAACTAATAACTCAACACACTATAAAATTCAGTTATTTCAATTTTTCCCTCAGCTAAGCAATCCAGAAATTTGATTTATGCACAATGTAGTCCAATGTGCATAAATCAAATTTCTGGATTGAATGGTAGATTTTGATGACATTTGCTCGTAAATTTTCAAATGTAACGTGCTATGAAGATGGTGGAAACCATTTTGGAAAGCTTGTCTGAAGGGCTTGAAAATGAAATAGTTTAGGGCAGTTCACTACCCTAAATTCTTTGAAAAAAAAAAACATCTTAAATGAACATAGCAAGAATACAATTAAATAGATAGTGAAGAATAATTCAAAGCTGTACTTAAATTTCTAAAAATAAAAGGAAAAAAATAAAGCAATCACCAAACACTGAATAAAACTAAACACCGGTAAGTACATTGAATAAGTAGTTTTCCTCAGTTAAAACTTTACTGTCTTCAATGCGCTTTCTACAATACCTGACATGCTACCAGACATTCTTTCTCAAAATTCTCCAGCATCCCTCTCTTGTTCCTCTTCCACTTCCTTATCTTATTTAGAAAGATACGCTTGATAGATCAAGTCAAATTTCCACACCATAGCGTTTTTTTCTTTTTATTTATAAGGCTTTTATGTATTTTAAAATTTTATGTATCAGTTGATCTTTTAAGTAGGTTTTAAACTGTCTTACTGGACTGTAAGTATTTAAAAGTAATTGTTTCATTTTTAATCTTAATATCATTTAATAATTAGCTCTCGTCCGCAGATTTGTTTTAAGCTTTATTGTTATTCTATTGTTTTTTTCCATCGCCTATACTTATATTTAAAATTTCTGCTCATTTCTCGAATTATGATTTGTTCACACAGTGCATAAGTGTATGGAATACTCTAATCACATTAATATAGCTATCTATAAATAACTAGAGTCATCTATAGATAAATCTATTAATGTGATAAAAAGACACC
>JAUZNK010000042.1:0-11841 GCA_035046665.1 Euphysa ruthae
ACAAAGAATTACCATGAAAACCTAAAAAAAAATTTCGCATTCTCTTTTAAACAAGCTAATAATTTTTCTAAGATAATAAGAATAAGGGAATCTTAATTAATAGCTTTCAAGCGCCAGTTAAAACTATACCATATTAGTATCAACTCTCTTTTTAATAATTTTATCAGAAAGTCTAGTATTCAGCACCAGGATTTTACAGCCACCAATCATAATTATAACCAAGCATAAAAACCAAACCTACCAACTAAAATACACAAGAAACATATTCATACATTATGCATACAGGAATACCTAAATAGAATATTTATTAAAAGTGAATTCAAAGAAATTCCAGATAAAAGTTGTTTTAATTGCAAGCCCTAATACAAAAACACTCCTTACTGGCAAATAGAAATGTAATAAAAAGAGCAGTAATCAATTAAAAATGTAATCAAAAAAACCAGCATTTGTTTACAATGCTTTTTAGCACAAGATAGTGCTTTAAAGCACAAGATAGTGTTATTGTTTTTAAACACGAGAATGATTGGCTACTAAAAATGATTAAAATGAAACTATCAGTTAATATATTGTTGTTGCTAAGCAACATAGTGAAAACAATGAAACTAAATTTAAAATCTTCCACTTAAAACAATTTTCGGATATTACAGTACATTAGGACGATTGCCCTCAGCGGGAAATATTAATCAATTTATAAATGTAAGTTCCTTCTTATCAGATTCAAAAAACCTTCTTATTATCCATTAGCTTCATGAACAGATTTTTAAAAAAAGTTTTAAGAAGTTGATTTTAGGTCTTTAATTTTTGGCCAAAAAACGAGATTTTTTTCAAAGAAATAAAGCTGTCACTTGCTCTTCCTTATGATCTTACAATCTCAAACCAAAATTCAAAAAAATTTAAACATTATCTGAAAAATGGGCTGACAAACAAACATGCGTGAATTCATAAGATTCCGTCGATTTTGCCAAGAGCCCAAAAATTAAAGAATTCAAACTGGAGAATAATCATAAATATATCTTTTGCAAAAATATAAAATGAATGAACAAAATTAAAATCTGAAGAAAGATATTTCGTAAGAAATCAAGAGAATTTATAATGGTTCAGTCCCATAGAGCGCAAGAGAAAAATAAGAATGGGTTTAGAAAGATTTTATGATCATACAATATCAAAATTCTTGGATTTTACTCCATAAAAAAATTAAAATCTTTCTAGATTGTCTAGAAACAAGTCCATAATTTAAAAAAAATAATCAATTTACCTATTTGGTTGTCAACATTTGAATAGTAAAAATCAACATAAGTAAGTCCTTCAGAACCATGGACAGTACATACAAAATGAATGCGAACCATATCTGCAAATACAGGTGGCTTGAGTGTTTGTGCTTGTGATGAAATCAAAAATAACTATGGCAGAAATAACTATATACCAGCAAACAAAACAATTAAATTTCAAATGATTAGTAAAAATTTACCAACAGAAAAGATTAAAATCTAGTGGTACCTGCTGATGCTTCAAATTTAATTGTAGTGGCAATTTGAAACCTATTTATTTTTTCAAGACTTTCTGTTATCTATATATATTCATGATTCATGTATCATATATATATATATATATTACATATATGATACATATATCATGAATTTTTAACTTTTTAACATGCCAATTCTGCTTCGTAAGCTCTTAAAATTATGTAATAGTTTCATAGCAAACACAGTTGAAAAGTTGACTCATCCACAGAACTTTCTATTATGGCCAGTTTGGCTCCTTAGATCAATAGACCACAGATTTCAGAATGTACTGGTTATAAAAAATAGATTATTGGAACCACCAAAATATATAAACAAGGAAAAGGAAACTCAGCTCAAGGGCTTCAAAAACTTTGGCTATAAGGGAGATGAGGGTATTTCTTCTTCTTTTTATTTATCTTGGAAGGAAAGGAAGGAATTTTCTGTAAGGAAAAAATCTCTCAGGATATCATATAATGATTTTCAAATTTTACAAAAAATAGCTGTTGCCAAGTGCCAGCTGTAAGGGACATATAAAATATATAGAAAATATATTTCTTCTGCTACTATATGTACTTTTCTAAATTCTTGTTTTTCATTGATTCGTAAAAAAAGAAAATCAGGTGTACCTTTGGTTCATCATCTTCCTCATAATAAGTCCAGTCCCTCATTGAATTGAAAACATATGTTACATAATATGGTCCTACATATGTGCTATCAGGACCTTGCCTCAAATGGAATTGCCGCATATAAAGCTGTTTTCCAAATTTAAAAGTATACCAAGTTTGGATATCAGTTATCTGTCCAGTGCTTCCAGACCAGGTTTCAAGACTATTCATGACAATATCACCATCTGAAGAAGTGCTGGAGATCATAAACTTCTTCAAGGCTGCTTTGGAAGATACCCAAACTATTAAAAAAATATATATTTTCAACTTACCATTTCAAATATTAACTTGTAGCAAAACAGACCTTATAGTAATAAAAAAGTATGACCTAATGTCATGACGTTGACAAAATTGTTTCTCGTTAGACATAGCTTTTTATAATTACAGAGATAAAACGCATGACATGAGTTATAAAAATTTATTGAGCGATGTTTCAGGAGTCATGCTGCTCCTATCATCAGGCTAGTTACAATTTTATATTCAAAGGATTGTTTTCACTTTTCTATAGCACGTATTTTCAATTTGTTTTTTTTTTTAGTCTATTTTTTAATTTATAAAAATATCCAATAGTTTTTTTTATGCTATGATCAAAGAAAATACCAGCTGTTTATGAAGACAAAGCAGTGGTTTTTTCAGGATTTACCTATTCTGAGGTCTGACCACTGAGCCTAATAAAGTTTTGTATCAGCCAGCATACTAAAATAATTAAATAGCTTATCTATAATCAAAAATATTTTGTCAGAATGAGATTGTGTTTCTTAAAAAAAAAATGTTAGGTTTAAATTGGCATATTTTGGCATAATTAATCTCAGCACCAAAAAAAGGAATCTTTTTTTAATAAAAAAGTCACTTGCTCCCAATTGTGATTGAAAATTTAAGAAAGGATAAACAAATGAATGGAAATTTATGAACTTATATAATCTTGAAAGGCTTTTCTATAATTTCTTAATGCTTCCATTGGTTGAGAAACTGGATAATAGGTTAATGTGTTCCAAGAACTGTGTATAACATTATTATACAGGCAATCATATAACTTACAAAAACCAATTCCTGCATAAAATCGTCTTTTCCCCGTAGATGCTCTACAAATTATTGTTGTACACTACGCATGCTGAATACTACAACCATGGTCAAAATATTATGAGACTTATACACCATTAGAAAATTTTATTAATTGAAAAAAAAATAGCAAAAACAGTTCAAAATATTGATACACCGCCCTTGGTATATTCAACTTTAGATTTATCTTTTGACTAATAGACTGACAGACTGAGAACTTATATACTAGAAAAAAATTCTCTGCTAGATCTAAGGGATGACAGTGACAAATCCGTACTCATTTGCATTTTTTATCATTTTGGTCAAGAAAATCACTTTTACAACATGCGTCAAATGTGAATTTGTGCTAAAATTTGATAAAAGTCTCATAACATGGCCATGATTATATGTAAAAAATTTTTTGCCATTTTATGCTACTAGGACAGTTCTAAGGTCCTTATTACACTATGAAAACTTATAACTACCAATTTTCGACTTTCTTTGGACAAAATGATAAAATGATATTCTTCAAAAAAATTTGAGATTTTAACGGAAAGACTTATTTCAATTCAGGCAAAAACTGATTTTTCAGATAATCATGGTAAAAATTTCATGAGACTTATATGCCATTAGGACACTTTATTAATTGAAAAAACTACCACAAGCAGTTAAAAATATGGATACAATGCTGTTGGTATATTCAACTTTAGGTTTATGTTTTGGTTAATATACTTATAGACTTAGAACTTTAAAAAAATTAAAAAAAAAAAAATTTCTCTGCTAGATCTAAGGAATTACAAGTCCGTACTCATTTGGGTTTGTTATCATTCTTGCAACTTTGGTCGAGAAAATCACTTTTACAACATGCTTCAAATGTGAATTTGTGCAAAAATTTGACAAAAGTCATATTGTGTTAAAAAAGCTGATAAAAAAGCATTATTAACTTTTTCTTTTCCAATATGAAATGATATAGAAACAACAAAGTTGCAGAATAAAATCCGTCCACAGAGATAGAATTCCTGTCTTTCAATCAATCACACAAAAAAAAATTTTTAAAATTGACTTTTAACAATGCTGGATTAAAATCACTAAACTTTTCTGTAGAATAAATCAAGGAATGAAAAAAACACTTAAAATCACACCTAACCAGCTGGCATTTAATATTTTTTAATTTCTATGAAAAAAAATTTTTTTTAATTACTTAATTATTAATTAATCTGTTAAAGTAAAACTGTAGAATTCCAAAACCAGAATCTAAGCACCTTGGAAAAAACATAGCTGTTGTTTATGTTGTTTCTTCTTCTTATCATACCATACACATCAAATTAAATCTTTAAGACACAAAAAAACAAAAAAAAAAACAAAAACTTGTAATTTCTTAAAAAATTTTAAAATAAATCTAAAAATATATGAGCAACAGATACTGATCACACAGCAGTTTTAAAAGGCTATTATCATTGCATTACATACGTTTGAGATTCTACCACAAACTCTTGGATTTTGGAACATATTTGATCCATTTACTGAATGTATATGTCACATGAACAAAAACCAAATACAATGTTAATAGGGGTAAAGAGCAGAGGATGTTTTGGAGTCATTCCATCAGATTCAAATAAGTACAATTTTATATTGATTCCCTTGAGACTATATAACACTTTGAAAATGAAAATTTGTAAATTTTACTGATATAAATTTCAGACAGGTATTAGTAAAAAGCAATTTAATTATCACAAAATATTTGATGTTTTTTTTTCCTTTTTTTAATAATTTTTCAAAATATAGACATGTTATATATCACTAATTTTGCAAATTTTATGGAGATTAAGAAATAACCAATGAAAAATGTTGTTAATAATGTAGAATAAATCTAAAACCTAGAACATAGTTTAATCAAAATATAAATTTTGTAATATAATATGTAATTTGCTTTGATTCAACATTAGGCCTATTAAATTTAACACTTAAATATAATAATTCAGAAGTGTCCTTTCCAATCAAAAATTAATGCAACTCATCAGCTCATCTGTTAATATACAGGAGCCACCCCAACTAATGCTATCTAAAAAGATCTTTCTCATGCAGTCTTTCGATTTCCCGCCTTTTACTTATTTTAACTCATTCAGCTTGATTTCTTTGTTTTTGTTCTAATTTGTTTTCCAAATCAATAACAAAAGATACTTCCTAAGATATTCAATCAAATTGAATCTCTTTCGCTGTATATAGAGTATTTATAGAATATTTATAAGTTAAATAGAAAATTTTACCTAACAAATTTTAACAAAACGAACACTTGCAATTACCTCTAATGTCATCTCTATATAATTTATAAATAAAACCAGATTTTCAATTAAAAACAGAATTAAGTACAGTATGAAACATTAAGAGCCAAAGAAATATAAGCAAGATAAGATATTTAAACTACTTCAAATTTAAAATATTCTTTAGTAGACTTGTCAGTTTTCCTGTGAGAGAATTTTTTCTTTTTAATAAATCACTTTAGAACTCATCAGATGCACAAAATTATTGAGGACTGAAAAGCCAAACTAGCTCAATACTGTAATGTAGATAAACTTAACAGCTAACTCAAAATATATATCAAACCAATCAAATGAAAGAAAAGAACCACCACAACCATTAACTCCAAAATCCATGGGTGTATAAAATATGAATTCATAAATCATAAATCCCATCTAACGCCCCCTTTATATATTTATATATATATTTAATCCACCTAAATATATAAGCAATAATAGTAATAATAAATTTTCGTTTTGGTCACTAAAAAATCATTTGTTGAGAAAAGTTTCTCTAAAAACACAAAGCTAAGAAATAATTTAGGGGTTTAAACTGTAGCTTTATAAATATCCACTTAACACAATTTGAATGGCTTGAGCAATAGTGAACAAAGAAACAATTCATAATATAACCTGGCTATAATCTAGCATATGGACAGCAAAAAATAAAAATTGCACTGAATAATGCAATTTAAACACATGTATCAAACAATTTTTTATTAAACCAGAAACCATTCCAATCCCTGTTACTTTTCATAATTTATACCGGTATCTTATTTTATCTTATTCTAAATTCCTATCATATTTTATTGCTAGTTAGTTAGTTAGTTATTGGTTAGCAGATGAAACATGCAGAATTTATAAAAAGTAACCACAACACAATCTCTCGATAAATCCTGAATGGTCAGTGTAATCAGCAAATTTCAAACGAGACTTTACAAGCGAATAAATCTTTGCTAAAATGGAATCTTTTATTTCATCTCCCATAAAATTAAGGAGTCCATGCAGTCTATTTAAGCATCAACACACATAAATGGCATTTCATACACTATATTTCTCGAAACATCCAGTATCCAGTAGTTCAACAAAATACTCTTGTTCAGTTTGCAGCTTACAGCATCATCTTAACTAATCGACGCCCCTTTGTTTTTTCATGCATTATAATTGGTTATTTAATCTCTGACAATAAATACTGATTTTTCGAGTCTGGAAAAACCTGCAAATCTATATAAAACCTGCAAAATCTATATAATTGCATTACGTGATAAAGATAAATTACATAACTTATGGCACATGTTTACTTACCTAATATAATTTTATTCATATTACAGTTAAAATTAACAATAATACTACAGACAGTAAAAGTTATATCTGTCATAGAAGTTTAAAACTTTACAAAAAAAAATTTTTTATAAAAAAATGGCAAAAATGATTAATTTTTCTTGTTAACTAAAATTTTAGCAAAAAAATATGAACTTTTAGAAAATTCTGGAACAAACCATTTATCCTTTATACCTAACTTGATCACTTACCATAGAATTGGGCAAACCAGAGTTTTTTTCAAAAATCTGATTCTGCCATATCATTTGCATTGATGTTTTAGATCTAATTTTAGCCTAGAAACAAGGTTGAAACTGATTGAACTTTTGGAAAAACTACTGTTTTTAACAATCTTACGATTACCAAATATATCCTAATTTTTACAAAATACGATTTCAGAACTATGAAAATATGATGAATACACTAAATAAAATTTTTGTTGTGTCGAGAAACAAAATTCAGCATTGATTTTTTTCGTTAAAAAAAAAATTTGTGTCTTAAAATTTTAAATATCATTGGACTGTTCTCCTCCTACAAATTAAAAGATTAAAATTTTCAAATAATCTTGGTCTCAATATAATGAGATAAAAAATATCATTGCCAGAAGGAGTAACGCTAATGGAAAATTTTCACATTGAAGCAAACTTTAACGGGTACTGCTGTAAATGCAATGAAGCCTATTTTAATGGTTCATTGTATGATTAGAAACTATAAGATTCCATCTCTAAAATTTTTAAGCTCTAAAATTAATAGACTAAAGGTAAACCAAAAGTTTACCTCTTTGGGGTATATAAACCTTCGAAACACTTCAGGAGTGGTTAGCATTAAAATTTCTTGCAAACATTCAAAGTATCATTTATTTTGTACAAGATTGTTGTTACCACAGTAAACACAGTAAGACTAATTAATAAAAAATCTATATTGTCTTACATTAGTGAATATAATAAAAGAAGTTAATCATCAAATTAATAACTACTTCTAAAAATTGACTACATCATTAACTTCCCTCAAATTTTTATTTTATTTATAACACATATCTCATGATTTACCAATTTTTGAAGTTATTTAATTAACTCCTAGCAGTGAAATCAAAATTTCCTTAATAAAAACAGACCCTTGCAAGTTAGTTTGATTGTAATGTATTGAAATTTGACACAGGTATAAATAGACTCTGAAAATTATAATTGAAACCCCTAAATAGAATTTTGCATGGAGTCATTAGCTTAGCTCTCACATAGGAAGCAAACATTTTTAGGCTTCCGAAAATTAAAGTTTAGTTTTTTTCTCTCAAAAAAAAGAAAAAAAAAATTATCAGAAATATATATTTTTTTTTAATTTCAGCACAATCAAAAATTAATTTTCAAGACATCCTTCCACAACATTTTGAGTCAACAGATAAACTTTTCAGCAGAGCAGAAACACAATTTCTTGCAATAAAAAGATGTTCTGATAGGTTCCTCAGGCCTCAAAATACATCTTTGTTACTATAAACTCAAGCAAAAATAAAGAAAATTATTTTGAAGAAAATTCAAAAAAATTTATTGCCTTTAAAAATACCATATTTAGCCCTCTCAACATAACAAGAAAAAACAAATTAAATGAAAGACTCTGAAAGATATTTGAGCCAACAGATAAACTTTATGCTTCTTTAACTTCATACAAAAATTTAAAAAAGACTAAAGGCTTCAAGAAAATTTCAAAAATACCATTTTTAGTGAAAAAATAACCATATTTGGGTATAATAACACTTAAAAAAAATGTTTTTGTTAAGTTGCCTATATGTTCCTTTAACTTCATGTAAAATTTCAAAGAAATTAATGAGCTGATTTCAGTAAAATGTCAAACGTAATATTTTTATACCTAAAATCACCATGTCCTGGGGACTGGGTCTGGTAAATTTTCAAAAAGGTTGACATAAAAATAACATTTCCTAATCCAAAATTTTGGCATAATCAAAGTGTCACTCTTGGAGAAAATCTAGAAAACACTGCTTTTTGTCATTGTTGGATAATAAATTAAACCTGGGCTTCTGAACAAGAGTTTTCAGCATGTGGCTATATGAGTCAAAAAATTCGCCTCTTAATTTCATGCAAAATTTTTTAAAAAAGTCATAAATAGAGCTTTAAAAAACTATATTTTTAGGCCCACATTAGCCTTATTTTGGGGCTCGAACCAAAGACAAGAATTTTCGTGAGGTGACATGGGTGAAAGATGCTCTTTATGGTCCTTTAACTCGTAAAACTAAAGAAAATAAACTGATATCCAAAAAATTTTGATCGAAATAAACACTTTTCTGGCCTAACTTAGTCGGGAGTTCAATAAACTCTCAATAGAGTAATCAACTCTAACATAGTTAATGATTAACTTCCACATTTAAAGTAATATAGCTAGCAATTAATTTTCACGCCAGATATTAGATAGTGGTTTCACCTTAAACGCAGTCATTATGTGGGCTCGAACCACTTACCTTTCCACTATGGCCTCCATAGTTCAGTGCCTTAGTAAGAAAAAATTTACTTTGTATATAAATAATGATAAAGCAATTAAAATAAAACACTAACTTTAACCAGTGGAAAACAAATTTTAAAGGGTTGTATAAAGAATAATCCTTTGAAAAAATTTATGTTCAAATGCCAACCGATAAAATTAACCTAGAGCTTTGTTTGAGGTATTAGGTTAAGTTTAAACTTAAAATAATAATTATTTTTCACCTTCATCATCATTGTTATTTTTGATTTAATGCCTGTTTTCCATGCTACATTTGTTGAACAGGTTAAATAAATCCCTCGTAAATAAATACTTTTAGTGCCCTTTATTATCTTTATTATTATATTTAGAAAAGTCAAGTGGGACTTTTTCATAAATGGCTGTCTCTGGAGTCAAAATTTTGATACAAATACTTCTGAAAAATTTTTAAAAATGAAAAAAAAAACATCAAAGAAACTTTCCTATGATTTTTCAGTTTGCAACTCAACTTAAGTGCTTTGCTAAGCAAAGATACTTAATGAGGGGCCTTTCCAAAATAGCCGAGGAAGGTTAATCTTAAGATTTTAATTATGCCCTCTCCTAAAAAATAATCAAAACATATCAATCCAGCAACTTGCTCATTGGTATCTGCACTTCATACAAAATATGAAGAATTAATAATGAAAAATGTTTTAAAAAAAGGTAATTTTGCTTAAAAACCCTTTAAAAAGTTTTTAAGCAAGAAGCAATTTTTTCAACTGCTCAAATTGGTCATATATTGTATATGGTCAAAATTTTCACAAATGTAATCATAGGAATTTAATAGAAGTGTATATTTTGCATAAAAAAAACCTTTGAGCTGGATTACTGCAAGGTAATGAAAATTTTCTAATGTGTTCATATGAACTAAGCTTTAATTTAACACATAAAAAATTGTAAATGTCAAACCATAAATATTGACATGTGCATGAATCAAATGTAATCAAATAATTTCTTCTATGACATTACACAAAAAATTTAAATTACTGACAAATGTTAGAAGTTTCTTTAAGAAAAAAAAAATGTTTTTAAGCAATCAAAAATTTTAGAATGTGTTTATATTGAACATATAGTATTCTATATGGTAACCAAACTTTACAAATAATTCTAAAAAGATTAATAGACTCATTATTTTAATAGTAACTTACACTGTTTTTTGAATGTTGAATAAAATATTCCAATAGATAAATAAGGGAGGTTATTGTAATCCATAAATGGACTATTATAACGTTGGGCTACAAACTTTACCATTGTTGATGGTGCAAACTCATTGTTATCAAATTGTGTGGACAACAAATCTCCACCAGTAAAACGATCTTGTTTAACAAGACCCTGAATTAAAAAAAAAAAAAAAAAAAAATTACAAATAAAATTACCAATCCTTAATATAGATTTAATATGGGTGTGACAAGTCACACCCATTTTAAATTGATGTCCCATTATTGAACCTAACACCAAAAAGAAAAGTTGTTAGATCTGAAAGTATTTTTGAATCATGTCATTTTTAATAAGCTTTTTAAATGATACTTTTTGCATTATTTTATCTAAAATAAAGCGCTTCGCAATTCAAAACAAGTTCACTTATCGTATTAAACACTCAGACTGGAATAAAAGCATAATTTAAAAAGTTTTTTTTTCAATTTAATTCATAAACATTTCTGAAAACAACATCGAGTGTTTACAAGGTTCAATAAAAATAAAATAAAATCAGTTACAGCTGCTTTTCAAACATCAGCTCAAATATTTCAGCACACAACAAAAAAACTCTTAACCCCAGTAACATAATTTAAAATTTGAATAAATTTTTATAAATGTTGTCACAATTTTCAGCAGAATGAAAAATTCTAGAAAAAAAAATTTTGAAATAGTGGACATTCAAAAATATCAGTTTTCGTAAACTGTACCTGAGGTCCAAATAAAATTTTTATCTGACTTGTCTAAAAGCAGAAATATATCTTCTAACATTTTATTTTTCAACCAAATAAGAAATTTTTTTGATTCCTGCGGCAACAAAAATTTTTTTAATAAAGCTGAATTGGCAAAATAATCAGAATGAATAGTTCTTAACATCGCACCAAACTTTGGCAAAACCATTTCTTACAAAAAAAATATATATATATATATCTATATTTTTGGACCAAATTTGAAATTTTTCTAGGCCAATGGCAGAAATCCATTAAATTTTGAGATGGTCAAAAAAAATCAAAACTAATATTTGCAGTTACAAATTTCACACAATGAAATGAAACAATTTCTCCAAAAAAATCAAAGGAATGCTCTTTTTGTTTAAAAATGACTATTCTTGGGGCTTGGGGTAAGGACTGCACAAAAAAATTAGTGATGCATCAAAAAAACTTATTTTTGAGAAACTGACAAAAATTTTAAGTTTTAATTGAAAATTTTAAATAAAAAAAAAAAAAAATTGTGACTCAAATAAGTAAGTAAGTAAGTATTTATTCACTATCAATAAAAATTTTACAAAATAAATGTTAAAAACTTCGTTTTAAAAAA
>JAUZNK010000053.1:0-11840 GCA_035046665.1 Euphysa ruthae
TACCTACATATATAACATGTTAAACTTGTTTTCACTCTCTTTTTTTTTATTGTTATTATTAAACTGAATCAGCCAAGTGTGTTTCAATGAAAATGTCTTTCCTTATTATATTATTTGAAATATACCTCAATGCTATTTTTTTCTGTTATGACCCTTTACTCCGATGCAAATTTTTTGTACATGACAGATATCTAAACTAAATAAAAAAAAATTATAGCGGATGGGGGAATTAAAAGATAAGTATCAAATAAAATTTTATAAATCAAGAGAAGAAAAATCCGTTTATAGAAAATAAGAAACAAAAAGTAACACTTCAACCCTTTCATAAATAAAACTTAGTGTTCTAACTAAACCTCAAAAAAAAATAAATAAATAAATGTTTTCAAGGAATATGTTTTTTAAGCCGTTTCATAATATGCAATAAAAAATCTAAAAATTAATGAAAAAGTAGTTAACTAGCAAAATTAAGTTTAATAATCGGTTTTTCTTCTAACTCAGTGTCGTCAAAAGATTGTTTTTTTTCCTTCGTCTCGTCTGATGCGTCTCATGTGTCTCATGCGTCTCATGCGTCTCATAGCGTAACAGAAATCAACGCCAGATAGAAAATTTTTTTTAATGCACAGCTTTAAAAAAATCCACCTCCTGTATAAAAAACAAAATAAACCGCTAACTATAGAAATAAGTGATAGTTTTCTGGGTAGGAGTTTACCGGGTTGGAACTTTCCAGGTGGGAATTTTCAGGGTCGGAGTTTTCCTAATTCTCATACAAACTTTCCATTTAAAATATAAACCAACTTCTACAAATGAAACTCCTTTATTTTACTTTGAACTCAAAAAAAAATTAGAAAAAAGTGTGAATAAAATATCTAGTTTTGCTGCATGGAAACTTTAAATAACTCAAAAGCTTTACATTTTTCAGGTGACAGTCTTTTAATAAATAATAACCAGAATCAAATTCTATGCAAAATAAACTGAAAGGGGAATCTTTTTGAGATAAAAATTTTGACCTTATTCTGATGTTAAACCATCTTGAAAGTTTTATGTTTTTTTCAAACGGTCCATAACGTGTGCTATCTTTGTGCTCTATAACGTGTGCTATCTACGCGCTCTATAGCGTGTGCTATCTACGCGCTCTATAGCGTGTGCTATCTACGTGCAAAATTTCTTGCTATTACTACAAATCCCACAATTTCCTGAAAATGTGTTCAAAACTTCCCCAACTACATTGATTCTAAGTAACAAAGTAAAATACCCAACCATTCGACAAATAAGCAAAAACGAGCATTCGATAAACTAATTTATTGTTGCTATTTTATAAATAGCTGAGTGAGTTTGTCGTTCCAAAAATCGTAGAACACGATTGCTATCGTAAAATAAAAACTCATTTCTTGTTGAAGTTAATTTTAGCTTGCCAAGGGATTTCAAAAAGTCTGTTGTGTCTTTCTGGTAAAAGTGGAAATCGTTGATGAATTTGTCGATTATTTCGGATATCCTTTCTCATTCTTTCTAAACTCGGCAGTTGCGTCAGAACAAATTCGCTGGAAGTGCTTAAGTTTTCGGCAAATAATTGAGTTGGTTTTTTCTCCCGATTTTTTTTTTTTTTTTTTTTTGCATCATTTTTTACCCAAGTGCGGTTTTATTATACTTTCATAAAGTGTGAATTAAATTAGTATATATTCAAAGAAAACTTTTTTGTGTATTTTTCTATTTTAAATTTTATATCGGAAATCACACAATTCCTCTTTTAAACGTTTTATTCATATTTATTATACGAACTATTTCATATCCCACTGTGTGGATGGATAGCCTAACGGTATCAACAATTCTTTCCAACAAATTAAGGGTTGGCTATTGGAGGAAGAAAAATTTGGTATATTTTTATAACATCTTTATTTACAATGCATTTATCACCAGAATATTCAGCCCTATCAATACCAAATAAAGCGTGTCCCTGCCCGTTCCATAGGTTCCTTTAGGCTTAATTCCTACAAATTTAAACACCTTTTTCATGACAGTATTGGGATTTTTACAAATAAATGACTGCATAGTTACGATTTTTTTACATCACATTTAAACAATGGGTGAATTAATGTTGAAGAGTAAATTGAACATGTGACTTCAAACTTGGTTTCTGCTTCTGGATGTAAATGGAATGTTAACTGAATTGCAACATGAAAGTATGGATTACATAGTATTATAGCTGATGTAAAACATTTCAAACACGCTATAGTGAAAGCGATAAACTTTTTTATGCTAAAACCAGACTGTTAAAACAAAAACAAGGCAAAAATGGAGCTGAAGCTTGCCTGAAGTTACTGCGACACCATTTTGTTTTTCTAACTCTGCTAAGGCGTTAATCATAAATTGCGGAACAAGAGATCACCCAAAATAATAGAAATATACTCGAAATTACTAGACAAAAATAGTGCCGAGATTCGGCACTTTTTTAACAGTAACGAAGATCGCCGTGCTAATAGCTTCGAGACCTTCTTTATGTGGGATATTAGGAAAAAATCTAAAACATCAACAGTACATAAAAAAAATTTCCTGGTAAAGAAAGAAGAGCGCTCAATTTCCTTTGGTTTTTAGCAAATGGTTGGAGATGATTTTCTAGACAAGAGGAGATATTTTCAGTGTAGTCACTGGTATTAGAAATAACTGGGCGACGAGGAAAGTCATACAAACGCTTATAGATTTTATTTAATAGATTAAAGCGTGATAATATCCCCTCTCATCTTAACATTAGTATGGTGATACTTGATCATTTTAACCAGCGGGTCAACACTTTCTCCGGTAATCTCTTTGTATATTTTCTTATCACTCAACTGGATTTAACATTCTTTGAGGTAATCTTCCTTACTCCATAAAACCATTCCAGATCCTTTATCCGCCTCTTTTATAATAATCGAAATATCAATTTTTAAATTATACAGAGCGCTACGCTCTTCCTTAGCAGAACTGGAGTATATAAGCTTATTACCAATAACTGAAATTTTATTTTAATTAGGTACATTTAAATTGAAGCGTCTATACCTTTTGTGTTGAGTGAAGGTTTAGGCCGAAATTTATTAAAATTATAAGAATTTCCTCCATTATTTAACCTAAGTCTAACTAAGATCTAACTAAAGATCCCTAATCATTCCTTGATATTAGCTTTATCAATATTGGTTGGAGTGGGTAAAAATTTGGCACCCTTAATAGAAGAGAAATTTTGATAAATTTCTACAAGAGAGATTAATCACATTTTTGCTAAAAAATTTCCCACAATATCTATCTTATAAAATTCAGCTTTATCGTTACTGTTACTATCTGTAGTAAAAATATTGGTTTCATCAGACGCATCGACTGGATTATCGCCTTTGTTAATATCCAAATTATTATTGTTGTTACTAATGTCATCAGTATTTTTGCTATCGTTCATTCATTTACTGTGAATGCGTTTCAGATAAAGTGTCAAGATCATTTACTTTTATTGAGTTTCAAAAATTTTAGGATGTAATTTATTAATATACAAATTGTTATCGTTATTACTAATTTCATTAGTATTGTTACTGTCAAGGTGAGTAAGTAGAAAAACATTATAAATATCAGAAAAAATGGTTTGAACAAATGACTTAAAATCACTTAAAATATTAAAATGTTGTAAATTTTCAGCAAATCTTCGGATTACATTTTGTTGCTGTTCAATATCTTCACAAGTGAGATTCTTGAGTTTCTGCTTTTATCGTTTGATTAGGCTCGATGTTTTCCTTTTCAAATATTTCGATTATATATAAATTATTACATATTTAGGGAAGTTATTTTGTAAAAATAAATAATGATATTTAGAGTGTACTGCAAAAACAAGCCGCTGGATGGAGTCACACAAATAGTTGAACAAGATAAAGGTGTGTCACCGGTATAAATATAGGGCGCTAAACATGTGCCGTAACAGGGACTGTTGTGAATGTGATAGTAGTTAGTACGAGGCAAGAGACAGTAAGGGGAACAGCGAGGAAAGGAAAGAAAGAGAAAAAAATTACAAGACTTGATTGTAATGAGAGAGTTGCGTTTTAAGTAAGTAATGTTTGTAGTGCATTTTTGAAATTAAGGAGATAGTGGTGATAGGTTCAACAGAGTTTCTAGTAATAAGTTCGAAATATATATTTTAAAGAAGGAAGAAGAGCATTCCAATCAGTTACACATTAATACCTAATGGAATACTTACCATTTCTGTATGCCCTTTAGGCCGGAATGACGAGTTTATTGTCAATA
This sequence comes from Euphysa ruthae, assembly GCA_035046665.1. Classification (NCBI taxonomy): domain Eukaryota; kingdom Metazoa; phylum Cnidaria; class Hydrozoa; order Anthoathecata; family Corymorphidae; genus Euphysa; species Euphysa ruthae. Next base: position 4,255 of record JAUZNK010000053.1, read on the forward strand.
TTTCCAGTTTGATGATAGTGAAGGTTTTTAGATACAGTAAAAAAAAGATTAGAGATAGAACGAGGAAGAGTTTTTTTAAGAAATCAGAGACAAAGAGGCAGTTAGAGTAAGTTACTTAGTCAGAAGATTTTGGTAAGCAAAGGTGAGGAAAAGAGTGTTGTTTTCAGAACGAATAGGAGAAAAACACATAATTCTCCCTTTGGAGAGAGTATATTTTTCTCAACTGAGGATACCCTCTCTGGCCCCAAATTTGATAGCCATAGGTTAAGTGTGATGAAAATGAAAAGAAAAAGAGGGATCATAGGGTTTGTGTGTCTATATAATGACTATTCATACTAAAACCTTGTGATTGAACTTCCTTTGTTACAACTTTGTATCGACCTCTCCGGAAAGCCAAGTAACATTACCAATTGTTTAAATAATAATTTATCAAGAATAAGTGGTCTAAGGAGCCGAACTACGGAGACTGTAGTGAAAAGTTATGTGGTCCGAGCCCACTTGATGACTGCGTTGACGGTGAAACCAGCATATTATATAGCAGAATTTAGATGGTGTATGTCTGTCCTCGCCCTGGGTCCTAAATTCGTAATATATGCATCTATATTAAAAAAAAAAAAATAAATAAAAGAAAAAATAATAAGAATAAGAATGACAAGCCAAATAAACACAAGTTTATGTGTGGCGACACTAACATTGATTGTTTAAAGTGTGACAAATTTGTAAATACAAGAAAATTCTACGATATGCTGTATGAATTTAATACAATAACAGCTATTTCAAAACGAACTACAATCACAAAAAATCATTAAAAAATCCATTATTATTGGCAACATCTTAAGTATTAACTTCATAAACTCTGACTTTGAATCGGGAATAATTATTGCCAATTTTACGGACCACTACCCAGCATTTCACATTGCAAGAAATTCCCTGTCAAAAGAGGATAATAATAAATCACAGCTACAAAGTAAATTCTTAACAAAAAGAAAGAGATTTCAAAGCTAAACTATATAATGAGACATGGGTTAATATTCACAGGTCGAATGACCCTAATTTATCGTTTGAAAATTTATCCAAAACATTTCAAAGTACCTTTGATGAAGCGAGCCCTTCAAAAACATATAAAGTCAAATCCAAAAAGATTATAAAAGAAGCTAAAATATACATATTATTCTAAACAACTTGACAAGCTTAGAAATAATATTTAAAAATCATAGACAATTATAGATGAGGTAACCGGACAAAGTAAGATTCAACTCTCCGCTTTACCTAAAAATTTGATTATTAATGACAAAGTTACTGCTGGTGAAAATGCTCTGTGTCGAGAATTTAACAAACATTTTGTTGAAGTAGGGGAGAACCTAGCATCTAAAATCGAGAAACTAGACATGTGCTTTACGGCTTTCTTTAATAATCAACCGCTTTCAAGTATTAAAATTAATGAAATAAATAAGGTTGTATTTAATAAGGCAGTAGTAACCCAATTAAAAGAAAATAAATCCTACGGTTACAACAGTATTACAAGTAATGTCGTTATCCATGTCATGGATAGCATAAGAAACCCTTCATTTAATTTAATAGTTTCTTCATCGAAAACCGCAAAAGTAAAGCCTGTTTTCAAAGGGGAAGATTGTTGTGTTAATTCAAATTACTCCCCTATCTCCCATTTCCCAGTATTCTCAAAAATATATGAGAGAATAATTTATAACTAAGTTTAGCTATTTTTCAAAGGAAAATTTGCTATTATTACATTTTGATTTAAAAAAATACTTCTCAAAAGAACATAGGGTTATTATTATTGCTAACAGTATATCCCACTCCTTCGATAACGGTAATTTATTGACTTACCAAAAGCATTTAATACAATGAATACTTTATTACGGTGGCCTAAAATATAAATGGATTAAAAATTATCTTAAAGAAAAAAACAAAGTGCCGTTTTTGAAAAATCAGATATTCTTAAAATAAAATGCTATATCGCACTGGGATCAATTCCTGGACCACTACAGTTGTTAATTTATATAAATGATATGCACTATGCTTTCTAAAAAATCACCTCAATCAATCAAGAAGTTTGTGGACGATAAAAACTTGTTTTTTAATCACAGCAATTTAAAAACTTTATTTGAAACCATGAACAAGAAAATTTTTACGCATAGTTCAAAACAAACAAAAAATTCTGTGAAATACCCACAAAGCCTTTTCTGTACAGGTTTATCATCATTTTTCTGTTACTTGACATGTCTGGGACACTCTAAAACATTTTTCAATTTGTTTATCTCTAGGTGATACCAACATAACCTGGACTAAAAAATCTGTTTCAAATGCCTAGGGAGAAAATTACGGGAGAAGCCACACCTAAATTTTTTCAAAATTAAAAAAAAAACGATTTTGATTGTTTTAGACATAAAAATTATCGTAGATTTCGAATTTCACATATATTTTTCATCAGAAAATTCATAAAATACAAAACAAAGTTCTTTTTCGTTGTTTGGTGTACTCACTTTTTGTGTCTCTTCCTCCTTTAAAAACTGATCTCGCCCTGAGAAACTACCAAGCAAAATATGCTAAATTTTGTGTGTGTGCAAATAACAGATATAGGACTACTTTGCTTTCTATCAACTTTGCTTTTTACGAAAATATTCCTACTTAGATGCAAGCAAGTAAGAGGGAGCTTTGCATGCAAGTAACAGAGCTTGTTGAAAAATTGTGAAAATTTTAGTAAAAGCAAGAACGAATTTTGGTAAAAAATGAAGATATTTTTCTACCAGAAAAGATTTAAATAGCGAAGAGAATTGTGATATAGATACTGTAAATAATGAATCAACTGTAGGTATTCCATCCGATGTAAATAACGATAATGCCAATGTAAATATTGCTGCAACGTCTACACAAGAAATTGAAACTATTGATGTGGGCTCTTTAGGCTTTTAATTTTCGGCAATAGAACTGTGGACACTGAGCTATTGTGTGATGTTTTTAGTGAACTCTTTTTTTTTTATCAGAATATTTTCACGAGCGACAGTTTTTAGCAAACTTTCTTAATCAAAAATGCTGATAGTGCATTTATCCAACAGAGTTTTCATCATCAAGGGGAAACAGAAGGGGGCTTGATGTAAATAAACATGCTATTTACACCATGAGGTAACTTGGTCGTGGGTATGCAGGAATTGTGAAATTTACTGCGTTGATAAATATGCCCTACCTATGACTCAGAATAACTATGACAAACTTGTAAATAATATGGTTAAGGTCGTGAAAAAAGTAGCAACACAAACAATGTGTGATGCTGCAGATGAAATCAGAGGAGACAATACTTCATCACGTGATATTGATACAGGTGTTTCCTGCGAAAGCAGTTAACAGCGACGTGGATTTGCGTCACATAATTGTGTAATGACGGTAATTTCAATTGAAAATGGAAAGATGCTTGACGTTGAACCCATGAGCAAAATATACAAGTCGTGCATTTTGATGGAGCCGAAAGCTGAGAGTAATCCTTTAGGTTATGCTGAATGGGGAACAGTACATATGTGTAAATATAACCATAAAGGATTTTCCAGGGGAGTGGCACCGTTAGTCATAAAAAATACATTTGAACTTTTAATAAAAGAACATAGTTACGATATGTTAACTGTTTAGGTGATGGAGACAGTACAAAGAAATTTCATGTTAAAAAAATTCATGATAGACTTTATATAAAAAAAACTTGAGTGCATCGGACTTAACCAGAAACGAATCGGGTCGTGTTTACGTAAATTTAAAAAAAACTACGAAAAATCTTGGTGGTCAAGGTAGATTTACCGATGCAACGATCAATCGCCTTGAAAGCTACTTTGTTGTTGCGATACTTATAAGCAAAAGTGATTAAATAGCTATGAAAGCAGGCTCGCTAGCCTCATTGTATCATGTCGCATCAACTAAGACAAATAGCTTGCACTATATGCATTTCCCTGTTGATGGTCTTAATTGATGCCAGCACAACGCAGATAAAGCCAACAACACCAAAACGTATAAAGCAGGTTCAAGGTTATCAGCAGATATTGTTTACAAATTAAAATCTATATTTGAAGAACTAAGTTTAACAAAAACCTGAAAAAGTGTTTGCATGGGAAAACATAAAACACAAACATGTACTATTTGGGAGCGAATGCCGAAAACCAAGTATGCTTCATTTGGACAGTTATAACTCGGAGTGTTTGGCACTTTCGCAAACATTAATATTGGGGCGTAAAACATCAATACTTATATGTGAGGAGCTTAAAATGGTTCCTGGTTGATATTTAACTCGTGGTTGCCAGGATATGAATCAAGACCACATCAAAAGATCGATTTATTGTCGGGAGTTTTTAATATATAATTTGTAGGATTTAAAAGGTTTAAGATTTATATTTCGTATATCCTTAGATATTATTTTTATTTTTAGTTAATTTCTTTTTTCTTTTCATGTTTTCTCGAAATAGCTATTTTCGACACGCCGCCCGTAATATCTCAACAACTGTTTGACATATTCTGACGAAAGTTTCAGATAATGTTCTTCTTAGTGAGAACTGGGTTTTATTAGAATTATATTTTTGATTTCGGGCTGAGATTTAGAGTAATATCAAATTTTTTAACCAAAAAAATCTCTGCCATCTTTAAATAAGTGAACCGCAAACACAATGTTTTTTTTTTCAAAAAACTACAACTGTTAAAATATTCTTTATCTTTTGGAAAACAAAAAGGGTTTTCATGGTAATATCTTTTTTTGGTCGGCGTAAACCCCATTTTAGGCTATTTTTAGAAGTTTTCTGCAGTTACCATAGCAACCGGGTGCCACTTTGGAATGTTTTTTATGACTTTTAATCATTGAAATTGTAACATTACGTAATAATCTTCGCTCAAACCCCAATTGTTAATATTTAAATTTAGGGGAAGGGGTTTCCCCTTAGCTGTCAAATACCCGTTCGCGTTGGATTTGATACCTTTTGAGCCCCCTTCAATAATTCACCCAGCATTACGTGAATAAATTTTCGCGGTTGGCCAGTTTTGTGTATGTTGCATGGATTTAATTTCAATACGGATTGAAAAAATTGCTAGAATTTTTATTTTTTTTTACGTTTGGATACATATAGTTGCAGATCTTTGCCAACAAAAGAAAATAATATTTTGTAAATGACAAAAAATTGCCATACAGACAATTTTTCAAATAATATATTCATTTCTTATAAATTTTGAAAAATCATGTCTTGAAACAGATAAAACAGTTATAATAAGATTAAACACACCGATTGAACTAATTTAAATCAAACAATTCAATTTTAATCTGTCATAACGTTATGTGACGAAAACGCAATTTTAAGAACATATTTAGAACTTGCATAATTGGTGTCAAAATGGTGAGCACGTACTGCACGTGGGTTGAGAATAGTTCAAATAAGTCAGATATTGAAAATTACATTCGTGAAGATTTAGAAAGAAATGAAGTTTTAGACTTTTGTACAAGAGATAACAGCTTCACATAAAATATTCAAACCACAGTGTCAGCGAGGTTGCTGTAGGAGAAGTTGTAAAAAAAGAATAAAAGATTTCAACATTTATTTTCATGAATATGAAAGTCTGGTTGGTGGTTTGTTATTGAGATACAATAAATTTTGAATATATTGACAGTTTCCCATGTTTGCTAGTGTTTTCAGTACAAAAAAAATCCTTCATGACCAACAAATTTAAATTCATGCTACTGTACAAAAAAGTCTCAAATTAATTTTGCATAAATAATTAAACATATGTTATCTCGCTATCCAGAGGTTGACATTAATATTGGAGATTTTAATCTGGATAAATTTAATTAGCCACAAAATATATTATTTAAATTGAGTAATTATGTATATATTATTAACAAACCAACAAAGAATGCTGGCAGAATGCTTGTTCAGATTTATATGAAAAAAAAAATTGCTTCCTAGAAGAAATTATTTTTCGTTCAGCGCATTCATTTCAGTAACCATGGTGCCACGTTTTGAAAGTTTGAATAAATTTAATTTTTATAATTTATATATTATTTTTAATGTGTTGTTTTTGTGTTAAATTCTTGGTGTCCTTTCGCAAAAACATATAAGATTGCACTTCAAATATCATACAGAATTTTGTTGTGAAATCGTCAATGCAAACTTACAATAGAAATTTGATCACAAAGGAAGAATGAGAATGAGAAGGTTAAAAAAATTTTACATTTAAAGGGCGAATGAAGGGGGAGATAAGGTGAAGTCATTGTCAAATATTTTGAGGGAAAACCAACCAAAGGAGACAGAAAAATTTCAATAAAATTGCCCAACATGCTTCTCAAGCCAACAAAATGCTTCTTACAAAACAAAATATAAAAATCTGTCAGGGAAACAAAAGGAAACAATTGGGAATGTTATTAAATTACTGTGACAAAATTGTATAATATTTTGTAAATAAAATTGTGAAAAGCAAATTTTATTAAGGTTATGTAATTCATATTTTCACAGGTTTTCCAAATTCTCTCTGTACTTATTTGTTTAATTAGATAGTTATGACTTAAGGTGGTGGATGAGTCAAATTTGAAGACAATTTAATAAAAAGATTAAACATTCTTTTTTGTCTGTATATCCATTATTATTCCTTTACGGAACTGCATAATTTCATTTTCAAAAAATTAAATATAAGGGGTTAAATTTAGGCATTTAGTTTTGGTAGGTTTGAAAAAAATTCAATAGCAAGTATGCAAAAACTTGTTGCTATGCACTTTTAAACCAAAACCCAACAGAAAAATGTATCAATTTCTTCCTGCAGCTTTATCAATTATTCGAGAGTGTTCATGCCAAATTTTAAAAAATTCCAATATGTAGTTTTGTGGAAAGTTATATGAACCATTGTGGTTTTTTTTCAGTTGATGTATTTAGGTACCTGACCCGTCTTTAGATCGGTACGAATCATGTTTCATACCAGCAAAAAAATGTTTGTTATTTGGATTTATTGTTAACTTTGTATTAATAAAGGATATGCACTACTTAATCATGTGTATCCTAACTTTCTGATATTTTTTGCTTTCTTTTATCGTTAAAATTATTGCAAAAAGAATACCAAAATTTCACTCGTCAAGACTATTGTTTGGACAAAAAGAAAACCCTTTACAATGAAATGTATTCGATATCGATAAATATGTCCAACGAAATCTAAATACTAAGAATTTGTAACATTAATTTTACGCCTTTAGTGGTAAAAATTTCAAATTTTTTCCAGCAGAAAAAACATTTATAAATTTTTCTTGTCCCTCATGAAGAGATATTCTTGCCTAATGTTAAAATACAAGTCTGGCATCATATCGGTAAATTATGTACATTTAGTGTGAAATATTCTCAAATTGAAACAAGTATAATAGCTCTTTAAATTTTGATTTTTGGTTTTTGAATGGCGTTAAATATTTTAAATAATTATATGTTACAAGTAAAATATAATCCTCATATAAACATTCCAATAAATTTACAGAAAGAAATTACGTCACTTTGACAACGTCCTACTAAGGTGTTCGTGTGTGTGTAAGTGTGTGTGTGTGTGTGTGTGTGTGTGTGTGTGTATGGGTA
>JAUZNK010000064.1:0-11839 GCA_035046665.1 Euphysa ruthae
ATTTTACAAAGCAACTAAAAAACCAAAAAAAGAAAAAAAAAAAAAAAAAAGCAAATATTACATAAAACGCTTTGGAGGCCAAAGGAAAAGGGTGTTTTTCCTTTCACATCCTTAAAAAGAAATTGTTTTTTTTTTCAGTAATAAATATTTATCACAAAATATTTAAAATAGCGTTTTTTTTTCTTTTTTGTGTGTTTTATGTCACAAATGACATAAAAGTACTATTTCTAATGCTCATATTTAAACCACCTTAAGTTTTCGATTAAATCTACAAATTGTTATTTTATGTCATTTATAAAGTAAAATTAAAACCTGACACATTTTTAATAGTAGTAAACATTTAAAATTGGATTATTTATTATTACAGGTGAGAAAATTGTCTGGGCCCTACTGCTTTTCCTAGATGTCCAAAAAGTAGATCTAGATGTTGCTTGGGAACTGTCATTTTTTGCCAACTCAATTCATGGATTCTATACGCAAAGAATTTGGTGATATTTGCCCAAAAACCTATGGCTATTTATCATATATTATATAAAGTAGGAACAACAAAAAAACTAAATCAAAATGTGTTTAAATAAATATAACGAATGATTGCAATACCCCTAGGGAACCCTAAACTAATTAAATACCTTTAGGGATTTCTTTTAAGCCAACACAATAACTATGGTAACCTCTATCACAATTGTCACAAAACATCATTTCATCCTAGAATAATAAATGTTTGATAGAACAATAACTACGTTATCTGATCCTTTAAATATTTGACCTGGATCAGGGCTAGAGCAAGATTTTATTTAAAGTTATCGAATTCGAAATTTATTGGCACTGTAAAAAATAAAAACCCATTAAAAAGTTTTTTAATCTTCTAGGAAAGAGCTAACTAGTGTTAAAAAAATCTGACATAATAGATAGTCTTACCTTATAAACTAACAAACAAGTCCAAAAAAATATCATTGCATTTGGGAAGTGACGTAAAACTTGTAATCAAACCAAAACACTAAACCTTTAATTAACCTGGGACCCGAAATTTTTAGAAAAACTAATTATAAACGGTTGAAAAAGTTTTTTAAAAAGAAGCTTCTTATGTTTAAAAAAAAAAAACATAAAAATCATTACTAAAAAATTTCAAGAAGAATAGAAGAGACTTTTGCAGGAGTTAGTAAGGAATTTTCTCTTAAATTTTAATTTAATGAAGGTGCATGAAGTTACTAAAGCACAAATAAAATTCCTAAATGATTTCATGATTATATTTTTAAAACTTTTCATCATATTTTAAAACTTCTCTGTAAAATTGCATTTTAGTAATAATTTTATTTCCACCTGCTACCTAAAATAATGAACTTCAAACCGTAAAACTACTAGATTTCTCTTTTGCACAAGTTCTTCTTGAAATCTACTTTCTTAAAATCTTTGACTCAGAAGAGCAATGTCACTTGGAATTCCTTGTTGGAAATAAAGTTGATAATTTAGAAACATAATAAAAACCTCATCATGCGGAGCCTGGCATCTCATACATATTTTACACTCCATACACTGCCAATCGTATCCCTTGATGACTTTGACCAGGTTTTTATTCATATCAAGGCAAGAAGGGTGACCTAGATAATAATTATAATCATAAAATATAAACAATTTGCTGTACTATTTTCATACTGTAGTATGTTGGGATATTTCCGTACTTGTACACATAGCAGTATTTTAGTATTGTTTGGATACAAATATATGTAGCCGCATGTTAGGTTTTGGTACTGGTACACATAACAAAATAACATCAAATAAACATTATTTGGATACAGATATACAGAGAAGTATGTTGAAAAAGATGGATACTGTTATAAATAACATTATGTTGGTTTTACACTTATTTACCAAGAATTTAGTGGAAACTTTCCAAATCTCAGAAAAACCCTCTTAGCAAGAATGTGTAAAATTTCAGAAAAAAGTAAATGGATAGACTGCGATAAAATTTGGAAAATAGACCTGACCATATTTGGAAATATTTAAGTTCAGCACTGCAATACAAGAATTTTTTCAAATAAAATTGGTTTTTCTACATTTTCTGCATTTATTCATTTTCTACATTCATGACCTTAAATCCTTAATCCTTAGATAAAACTGATGAGCAAGCACACAGGAAACACAAGCCAAACATACAGTAAGACATGGAGGGTTTCATAGGTAAGACTTCAATAGCTACACCTTAAGTGAAATTTATATTTATAAATCTTATTAACGCATTACAAATATGTTCATTTATCTCAGATGTTTTCTGATTATACAAATTCAAAGTTACTCACCAGCATTAGCACATTGAGAACAATCGATAAGCTTTTCGGGTAATCCACGTTTGTTTGTGTTTTCATCTTTTAAGCAGATGCCACAGAAGCTATCCTTCTAAAAAAATTGTAAAAAAGTTGTATGAGACTTGCTATAATTTTACCTGCTTACAGCAAACATGCTAAAATAAATGCTGAAAAATCTATAACTCTCACGCAGAATAAGTTGTACGTATATATATATTTATATTTTTCATCAATCTTTGACCCAGTTTAAAGATTCCCATAGGAAAAGTGAAGTCCAGTGTCAGTAAGTTAAGCTTTTATATATTTTGTAAGAAACATTAAATGCCAATAAAGGGGATATTGGCTATGACGTTTTTGGTGTAGCATATATTTTACTTAAATTCTGAAGTGTTGAGCGTGTTCTAACACAATGGTTTCAGGATAATGACCACATTTGCAGTATAATAAGATCACTTAAATCGAAATAAATTTTATGAAAAAATCAAAATTTTTTAGTCGAAAATATGAAGTTGATATTCATAGATATACAGATAAGCAGATAGATAAATAGACAGACAGAAAGTCAGGCAGACAGACAGACAAACAGATAGCTAGAAAGATAGATAAATAAATAGATAAACAGACAGATAAATAGATATATTTATATAGATAGATAGATAGATATATAGACAGAAAGATAGATAGATAGATAGAACCACCAGATTTTAGCAATCAGTAGTAAAATTTCTACAAACTAAAATTGACAAGACATAACAACTCAACCTCTTCTTGTCGTCGAGGTGATAGAAGATTTTCTGCCATACTAGGAGAAGGAATGTCTTCAGCTTCATTGCATTCAGTGGGCGATTCCTAATAGAAAATAAATTTTGCAAATAAAAAAATTTCAATTTGCTTCCTGAAATTTAAATTTTATAAAAAACTAAAAAAAATTTTTATAAATGTCTCCTCATTTGCAATTATTTAACTAACAAGCACTTAGCGAGATCTAAACTACTTTAAAAATTCAGAGGGAAGTTCAAAATTTTCAAAAGCTGATGTGATCCATAGTTAATAGAGTTAATTCTTCTTTTCACTTAAGTGATTTTCACTTTCATCTTTAAAAAATTTAATGCATTCAAAAAGATTTTCAAATAAGCGTGAAAAAAGCTAAAATCTAAAATTGTCATTTTTCTATATTTATGACCTTACTCCTTTTTACAAAATTTCTGAAAGAAATGATGATGGGTTATATAATATATATTATATTTAATACATTTATTTATATTTATACATATATTTTATATATTTATTTATAAATATATTTATATAATATAGGGTAATAATTATTTCCAGTCAGCATAACTACAAATTTGATTATATAAGTTCTATTAATTATAAAAACGAAATTATCAATTAAAACAAAAAAGAAAAAAATTTAATAACATTTACATTTGAAAAAATTGACTGTTACGTAACAGAAAGTCAAAGCAGCTAAATTTCCAGTTTTCCATGAAAATTGCCTCAATATGTATACTTAAAAAAATTATTTTGAAAATCAATAAACTGTTAACCATGGCAGTCATTCTCAACAGGTTTTATGGTTACTAACCTTTTCAGTTGGTTTTTTATCTTTAAATATGGTGATTGGCTTTGTCACCGTGGCCAAAGGAAAACTTTTCAACTCTTCATTGCTGTAACTAAAACAAGAAAATCACGAAGCATTTAGTCATTAATGGACTTCCAGATAATATTTTAAAAGAAAAAAACAAAACTCGCTCCTGAGTAACTGAAATACTGATTCAAAGAGAAATATCAATTTATTAACATTTCCAGTCAAATCAACACAAAAAATAACCCTAAAAATAAAACTAAAAAACTACAAAATAATGCTGAACCCATTTTCTAAATCATTAAAAATAAATGAATTAAAAATAGATTTTGTTATTTCAAACAAACAAAATAAGAATCTTTATCACAAAAACATGAAATTTTTTTTTAGGAACTGATTGAAAAATAACAATTTTCGCCACGTAGCCATAAAAGCAATAATGACCAAAAATGTCAAAATATGCTAAAAAACCGCAATCTTTGTAGTAATTTAACAAAGAAAATTAACAAAATATTCATCGACTCCTTTTGACAAACAAAAAAAAAACAGGTGTAATTTAACTGAAAATTAACAATAAGCAAGCCTAGGCTAATAGCAAGACAGTTAGAATTTGTCAAACCATTCATGAGAAAATCCGTTTGTTTGACTTTTTATTGCTGCTATGAACATTTATTTCTTAGAATACTGCTCATGATACATTAAATATAGTTAGATCAACAAAAGAGCACAAATTTTTGCTGAACTTGACAAATATCAGTTTGGTGTCTGGTGGAGACATTTTACTTGCCTAGCAAATGGTTGTTAGCCTTGGGTAGTAAGTCTAACAGTAAATTCCTTGTGCATGATCTCACCGGAGTTATAAATTCTACTAGTTAATTTTTTAATTCCTGTGTCACACATGCGATATGCCTTGCAAATTTCCTTATTATAAGGCCTTATGTTAGCAGAACTCTAGATATAAAAATATCAGTTTAGAGATAAATTTATCCAACATTATAAATTTAAAAAAAAATTAGTTAAAAAATTGGCAATTACTGTTTGTAGATGAAATTGAAATACTACGATATAGGTTACATGCAAGAAATAAGCAAATCCTGACTATCTTAAAACACTCTAGGTATTTATCTGAAAAGGATAATTTAATTTATTTCCTAGACTCAGGTATTAAGTCGAAGTTTAATGTAAAACATAAATAAAATCAATCTTACCATTTGTAATATTCTTGGAACTGACCTGGTAACACAGCAACAGGGTATCGAACTGGGTCTGCCCTCCTGCCTGGATCATATTTACGTTTCTTTTGAGGATGGTGGATAATCTACAAAAAGAAAAAATAAGATTTTTTTTGCCTTGAAGGTCTTCTGTTTCTGAAAAACCAATCAGTGGAATTTTTAAAAATTTGCGCTCAACAAATTTTTGTTAAATTCCGAAAAACCTTAAACATGTTTCTTAAACATTAACAGAAGTTTTTATTACAAATTTTATTTAATTATTATAAATATTGTTGTAAATATCACTCAATTATTATAAATATCGTACATGTGAACACTACAGAGCAGCCAATTTGAGTAAAATTTCAAAATATGTGTACCTGATGTTATTTTTACAATTATGAAATGTTTACAAAGTGCAATAAAAAGTTTTTTAGTTCAACAATAGAAATTGTAAAGAATTCTCTAGGCACGCTATTTTGAATTCATTTGCACAGAATATAAAGGCTGCCTGGAAAGAATGCCCAAATTTGAATACCTAAAAACTAACAGTGTTCAAATTTAACTCTTACTCCAAGTAGCCCAGGTGTCCTACATTTTTACAACTTTCTGAGGAAAACTGCGAATGCATGAAATTCAAAAAATAATAAAATGCTTGGCCTTTTATGCTCAAGAACATTTCAGAAGAAACCTTTAGAGGTTTTTGAAAAAAATGAAAATTTAACCTGTGTTTGAAGATCAAAATAAGCACATCGTTCTTCTTTTCTTTCCATGTTTAGTTGTGAGTTGTACGCAACAGTTTGCTTCAAAGCACGCTTCATAAATGTTGGTATTTTGCCAGCAATCACGTGAGCCTAAACAAAATCCATGTCTTATTTTGAGTTTGTTTAAAAACACGATTTATTAATGTTGCTATTTCACCCACAATTACATGAGTTGAGATGAAATACATGTGCAGTTTTGCTACTCTGCTTCGCAGTGATTAAAAGCATACACAACTTTTAATTGCAAATAATGTAACTATTCTTGACAATAACTGAAGCTGAACAAACAAATTTATTGTAATAATCTATTTGAACTATTTAAAATATTTATTTGGTCAAAAATTCCAGATTTAAAGTGAACACATATTTCAGTTTCAAAATTAAATGTCATAATCATGTTAGGGTACCATCGAGGGTAATAAAAAGAATTATTGAGAAAAAATATTTTAAAACATTCTTTCTAATGTTTATCATATTGGGGATAGATTTTTGTCAGCTTATCTGTAATGCTAAATAAACTAATTATGTTAATTATGCAAACAGAAAATAATTATTTTTGGCACATTGAAAGAAATCGAAATTTGTGGCCAAGAGATATTTTCTTTAAAAAATAATGGGGATGTTTGTTCTAAGATCTCCAATTCATTGTATTTTTTTCAGTTCTCTTAGGAATTTTGACAACTTTTAAACGGAAATATGTTCTTTAAATTCGTGTGCAAAACTTCTCCTTAGAAGCCATAAAAGCAAAATATGCTAAGTTAAAGAGTTAAACTATTTTATTTGAAACTATGGAGAAATTGGCATAATACTTTAATGAGTATTATAAAAAAATTTCCGCACACTGTTTTGAAGACATAAATGTGGATGAGTTTTTTTGTGAAAAAAATAATTTTGGTCAAAGTTGGAGCTTCTTTTTGAAAACAAACATTTTTTATGTCATAAAAGACCCCTAAAATTATTATTTTAGGGATTTCATTTTTTCTTAGTAGATAATTTTCATTAGGTCTGAATAAAACAAAATAAAAACTTATTATATTAAAAACTAAATTCGTTAGCTATGTTTGAGCCCTCTGTGATACCTTAATAATAAATGAAATTTCAAAAAATCCTTATCAATCAAGTTTAGATCCATACCATGTAATAACTGAATGATATTAAAATTTTATTTAAAAATGTAAAATCATAAAAAATATAGATAATGAATTTAAGAAAATAAATACTTAAATACCAGGTCCCATACTTTCTAAAAACACATCGGTGATGAATTTGATCAAAAAAAAGATCTGTAATAAATTAAATCAAAATGATAACAAACCTGGCATTTTAAGCAGACAGCTAAATTATTATACTAAAAACATCATGAAATGATGTTATCCTATAAAAATCATGGAAAATTTGAAATGAAATTTTAATAGGAAACATTTACAACGATGTGCAAAATTAGTAAATGAAATTCTAGTTAATATAATTGAAATAATGGATCGCATGAAGTAGGAAAAAAAAATTATGAAAAAGACACAATATTACGAGCCAGACGCAATATATTTCAAAAGAAAATTTCAAAGAACTAAAATAATTTTTTTTTCACAGAAATAAAAATATTACTCACTTTCTTAGCTTATAATACAGAAAACCTCAGAAAAAAAAAACGACCCCAAACAGCTTTCTCGGACCTAATAAAATGCTTAACGTGCATATCATCAAAAAATATAGCAAAACAAAAACTCCCTCCACCATCCCACCTCAACACCCTCCACCATCCCACCTCAATCTTCTTTAATGAAAATGCTGCCTATGAAGAGCTTCAAATATACAAAAGTTCACACAAAAATAAAAATAGTAAACTAATTTCAAAATGAAAAGCATTCTGCTAATTATTATAGCTGAGGTTCGAAGACGAGCATGAATTTAAAATTATTAAGTTACCCTTTGAGACTCCTGATGTAAGACAATCTTCTTAGTTTCTTGCCTATGTAAAGCAAGTAAGAAATCCTGTAAAGAAAAACATTTAAACTTTTAATGCAGCTTTACTCAGTTTCTTTGATTTTCTTAGGGATAAAACAAATTCTTTAATCTACATAAAATTTAGGAAAGACATTTCAAAATAATTAAAATAAAATTAAATATTTCAGGAGAACAGAGTTTTCTTCTTTTAATGCAAATTTTTCTGAATCGTCAAAATAGAATATTTATGTTAATAAATAAAATCAAAAAAAGTCTCATTTAAACCTACAATGTTGGATTTACGTTGGTCATCATGTAAGAGTTAGTTACATGTTATGAGTTACATGTTTTTCACGATTTATCAAAATTTTTTATTAAAAAAAGAACAACTAACAAAGTGCCACATACGCAAAACATGGCAAATAGCAATTTAGTGCCTGGTGCAAAAATATTTTATTTTCCTATTGCTGCTTTTTACTTGATATATAGCGGACTTTTTGATAAAGACCAAAAATTCCAAATAATTTTTGTTAGTGTAAAAAATCTCAAAGAAATTTTATTGAATGGAAAAATTTACCTTAAATTTTGCAGGGAAATGACTCACAACAAATTCAAGTGCATCTTCAGTAAGAACAGAAAGTGACCCTAAAAAATAAAATACAGAGATAAATATTTTTTTATTGCATAGATATCCGTCTTTCTACAAAATCTCATTCAATCCTCTTTTAAGTAATGCAAACTTTTGTGTCCCTAATTTGTGTAATCCATTGTGTTGCTAACACTATAATCACTATTAAGAACTTTCGGTGATCAAGATTATAAATTATATAATATTGCATTATATTATTATAACATTTGAATTATCATTATTACACTAATATTATTATCATAATATTATGAAATCAAAATTCGTGTAGAGAGTTTTCCGCTTTCAGTCTTCCAGTTTTCAGACTGAAATAGCCTTAATTTTAAAACACAATTTTTTGCTGACAAGCTAAATAGTGAGGATGAAGATGATATTAAACCACTATAATAAAGTAAAGTGATGAAAAGTAATAATAGGTTATAAAAGAAATATGGAATTTAAAAAAAGAGAGGAATAGAACATAAACTTGGAATTCAGAATTTATTAATTAAACTTCACCTTCTCTCACGACATGACCTTTAAATGTAGTATCAGCCAGCAAAAACTTGTATTCTTCAGCTGTTAACTTCGTCTTTGTTAATTCTAAAAAACATAAGGATTTTTAAGTATTATTTAAGTGTTAGTGATAGTATTATCTAAACACTATATAAGTACTATCTAAAGGGAGTAAGTGAAAGAATGAGTGATTGAATGAATGTGTGGATTGAATGAGTGAGTGTGTGAGTGAGTGACTATTTATTCTGCCACAAACAAATATATATATGCTATAAAAAGTACAAGAGAGTATTACAGACAACAAAAAAACAACAAGGACAACAACATTCAGATAAAAAACACCTTGTACAGATACAGTTACATATCCAGGAGTTATTTGAGTATACTGGTTTATAGATCGATATATAAAGCATCTCAGATGGTCTTTAAAGCAGCTGGTGGTTTGGGCTTTTTTGGTTTTACATTAAATATTAACTAGAATAGATAACTGCACGTAAGCCATCCTAAATATTATATATGTTTTCGATCCACTGACCTGCTGAAAATTACCTTGACCGATAGCTGTTTATTTCATTTAAATGTCTTACCAAAATGTGATTTTTAAAATATTAAGCATTCAACAAAATTTGTGTTAGCTAAATTTTCTTCGTTCCAACAAAAAATTACTTGATCATCGACTTATTACATAATATCTAAAAACTTTATTTTTAGCTTCGTTTGTAGAATTATTACACATTTCTATGAATAAGTTATTTTATTATACATCAACTATCAGCTTCTTCAAATACCGTTCTTAATCTGCAGAATTTTTATATTTGTGGTTTAAGTAAAGTCGTAACCTTGGATACTCGTTAAATATGAGTAATTATACAGCTAAACTCAAACTATTAAACCATTATCTGCCTTTATCTATATTTTTAAAAGAAAATGGTTAGGGTGTTATAATAATTATTCAATATGCTGTTATTGTATCAGATTTATCACCCCCTTTCTTTTTATAATAGAGGTTATATGAAATGATTTTTCTCAGAAAGTTTGCTTGTTATGATAATGGCATGATATATAATTAGGCGAGAGCATATATACAAATCAAATATAACTTATTCTAACGTATTTTCTAAAGAAAAAAACTATTTTGATTTTGACTGATTTGATCGCTCATATGGCTTTTAACTGACATGCTTCTAAATAACTATTAGGAAAGGATAGTACAGTCTTTCAAAATTATTACTCATTATGACTATTATATGTATTTCCAAAGAACAGGCAATGCTTGGGTTTGGGCGGATTAGTTTCGGCGCACAAATCCAGTGTGAAAAAGTTAGACTTTAAAAGAGATTTGATTATTTATTTACATTTGACATTAGCTTTAAGTTTTTGAAGATCAATCACCATCTCTCGTGTAACTAGAGACGGTGATTAATAAAAAAATTATGGTTATTAATAATATTAATAACCATGATTAACCATGGTGATTAATAAAAAATCCTTTGTATTCCATCAAAACAACAAAAATTATTCTCTAGTTATAAGCATTTGAATTTTAGGTTATATTAGCGATGTCAATCCCAAGGTCCGCACTCCTGAAATATTCCACGGTAAAAAAATATTTTCAAATGCGGACAGTTTTCCGCAAATCAGGGGGTTCAAATAATTTCTTTATAAGCGACGAGCTGGATTATGGGGCTTCGAATCCAGTTTCATTTTTTTTCTAAATTCGAAAGAGCGTGGAACTTATCAAGATTTTTAAAGTTGTTTTTAATATCAATGTGACTTGTGAGAAATCAGGGGGTATTCAACAAGGAATTTTCAGTTCTAAGCAATTGGTTTTTTGTACATGACTAGCATTACTTTAAATTTTACTGTTATTATTTATTATAATTTCTGAACATTTTCCGTATGGAAAGAAACTTTTCTGTTTTCAAATTAATAAAATTTGCATATGTTGGATCACTGAAAAGTAAGGAAGATTTTGTGACAATGAAATTTAGAACTTATTTATAAAATCTTTATATCATTTGATTACTAATTTTGTGATAATTGAATTTGCTATCATAAACCCCTAATCATTATTAATCTTGATATATATATATCCTAATTTTCATTTAAAAAAATGCACACTGTATTATAAATATTTACAACATATCAAATAGTAAATATTTGATTGATATATTATGATACAATATTTTTTTGACATGAGTTTTTCTCACCTTAGTGTATAAAAAATGCTGACAAAATATCAAAAAGATAATGCAATCAGTGGGTGCTCATTTATTAAACTGAAGCGATATATATTGTTAGTTATATATTGTTGATATTTTGTATGTCTTGCTTGTCTTCCTCTTTACTTGCTTTCTATTGTACGTATCTTTTCTTTCTAATTCTTAGGACTTTTTCTTTAAACACCATTCATTGACCATGGTGGTGTCCATGGTATCCATTACATGTGATCTCATTATTAAATTGGATAAGAATAATGGAAGTAATTAGAAAAATAAAAAAGGCGCGGCACATCGGTGCTTCATGATAAACTGCAAATGAGGCAGACAACGATGGAATTGGATGCGAAAGATTACCAAATTAAAACTTTACATGCAAAAAATATTAATTCAACTTAAAAAATTACTCAACAAGTTCAGGAAAAAACCAGGATACAAAAACTACTTAAATACTGCAAAAGTAAATTTAATACTGATTTTCCTAGTGAAATAGAGGTGAAGGACATGAAACTGAAAGAAATGAATGCTCAAACAAGTGCACTAAAACAAGAACTTGATTTCCAAATGCTGCTTAAATCCAGCTAAGTTGATGAAGTTCGAAAGGTGTACTTTAACCTTTTGAGTATGGGTGTTGGCAGAAAGAAGCTACCGAAAATAATAAAAACGTGA
>JAUZNK010000075.1:0-11839 GCA_035046665.1 Euphysa ruthae
GGATATTCATTTAATTAAATAATTTTTTGTGAGTGAAGTGGTTTTGATAATTGATTAAACGAACACCGTGTTTTTGCTAACGATACAGAGTTTCTAGCTTGCATTATGAGTGCTGGCCCAGGCTATGCTCCCATAATTTAAATAACTGTGAATAAATCTCGACTACAGCTGTTTTAGTAGTAATTTATTCAGCATCGTTATTGCCTTCTCAACGCTCTTTGAAATTATGGAAGCTACTTGCAATCAATATGCCAAGAAAATTTGTTACGTAATCTCTTTTAATAATTACATTTTCTAATTTAAAAATCAGTAAATCATTTGTGATTACATTTTTATTATTTTTATGATAGAAAAGACTAAACTTTGCTTTTCGACGTTTAAAGATAATGTATTCGCCTTAAACCAGGTTGAAATTTCATTATTATTATTCATTTTTGCAAATAAGTTATCTAAATAAAAAAAAATTATGTTGTCAGCAAACATTACTGCTGATAATTGCGTAGATACAATACGATAACACAAAACTCTGTAAAATTATGGGCAATAATCTTGAATTATGTGCAATAATACTGAATTTTCAAAAAATATTTTTGAAAAGATGAAGAGTTCCAAAATTCAAAGAATGTGCGAATGATGAAGAAAAATCCTTATTTAAATAAACAAATTTTAAGAAAATCAGGGACCAATCTATTTCTAATCACATGTTCACTTTTGGCCTGCAAAGTCTCTCTAATTTCTGCCGCAAAAATTGCAGACCTAATCTTACTAGATTTTACAGCTTGATGAAAAACCGTGTTTTTTGGAAAACATTTTTGAATAAAATTTTATCCTGATTTAGACTCGCCATAACTAATAAAATGATAACAGCTTTAATAAATACCTTTCGTGATATTTGCAGCTAGATTTAATTTTTCTGATGCTTTGTTTTGGCCGTCAGTTTGTTCGGTGCTTTGATAATAAAATCCTTGTTTCCATTTAGTTTCGCTATCATCTGGACACTTTGATTTAGGCATAGGCAATCCGTATGTTCCCCCAGGCCATGTTGACCAAGGATACCTACCAACAATAGGGGCTAAAAATGTTTAGAAAAGTATGTAAAAATAGCCTGGCTGCTTATAGATGTAACCAAAGTAACAAGCTACAGAAAATTAGGAAAAAAAGGATAGATTAGCTTGGTAAGTTCATATTCTACTTAGTGAGGCCAGCGAAGAGCCAAGGATTATACTTTCTGCTAGGCTGTGGGTTATAACCAAACCCCAATCAACCGTTAGATCTCCAGATGTTAGCATGATAGTGTGCTTGTTTTGCTATTTTTGGTATTTATAAATTTGTGGTTTGGCAGAATCATTATCATCACCAGTAAGTGACTGGTCCTAAAAGTGTGGTAAGCATTTAGGCAAATAGGGAAGGGAATAGCTACATTGTATGGATAAAAATAGTAGCTTGATCATAAAACATAAAAATAAAATTCTTATTTAATTTTCTGTGCAAACATCTGTTGATTTTTGAGGTATAGAATTCAGTTATGAACCTTTATAACTTAAAAAATCGAATTAGGGAAGTAATTTACATTACATGTAGAACAAAGAACGAATTATTAACGAAAGTAAGCTTATTGAAAACAAATCAACGAAATGATCTTACTTTTGTTTCTGTGACAGACAGGAAGATTAGTACTAACAACACTGTTGGGTTTGAAATCTGAGACGAATTTATCAAGATCTTCATAATAAAACCTATCTACTAAATATTTGAGCATAAGTCTAAGTGCAAATATGATATCCTTGGGTAGGATTGTTGAGAATTCACTACCATATATGTTGCTACATTTACTTTCAAATTCATCCTTAACTTTGTAACACGTTGACATTTCTGGAGTAGAAGTCCAGTTAGGAAGACAACCTAAATAAAAAAAATTTTTTAGTGTTGCGTTTGATAGAAGCAATAAAAATAATGTTATGCAAAAACGCAAGGAAGGTATCAGCAGTTTTTCGTAACAAATACTAATCTAAGGAATTATTTGCCAGGGGGATCCCGGTATTGTTAGGCATCAAAAATGTGCTCACAAATATAACACATATATTTAAATATCTTTTTTTTCAAATTTCGTTTGCCTTCAATTTTCGTCCCTTTTAATTTTCGTCCCTTTAGTTTTCGCCCCCTGTACCAACGGCTTCAGTCCCTCTAATTTTCAAAATTGAAGATTCAGCACCTGGGTACTTTTCGACGTAATTTTGGACATTTCCTCCACTTTTTATTACTCATTCACTAACTGAATCAAGAAAAAAAGACAACTCAAAAACATATTTTTTCACAAAATTTTAAAAGAAGACATGGTAGTAGTAGCTTTTTACAATTCTACAAATGGGTAATTTTCTTGTTCACATGCTCAATAATGCTCGGTTTTTCCTATATCCGACTTTTCGGACAATGTCCAATTTTAAACAGATGTAATTATAGAATTATTTTGACCCATTTTGAGCACTCAGTTCTGTTCCAACTAAAATTTGATGGTGCAATTTACCTCCCTTTATTTTTTCAACGATTTGACTTGAAAGCCATGTGTGTGCCTAGTTCAAACATTCTTTACACGTCTTGTTAACGGATATGTCTAGAGGTTGAAAACAATTGGCTCAATTTGGGTACTGCAATCATTTTAGCCCTAGATTGACAGACACAGCTTGATTGGATCTGTCATTGTCCCTTGAAAACGTTTTAATACACAGGGAAAATTTTCATCTAAACCAAACTCTTCACACGTTTTCTCGACGTATGTTATAATAATTTTCTTGAACAGGTCAATACCAGTCTCTTAATTTGCCCAGTGGTTGTTCTAATGGGTCACATGAAAACATTCTGCAAAATTTTAGTTGGGATGGCAGCGATTTATTTCCCCTTGTTAGATTAACTGTATCGGTAAAAAATTTCCCTGCTATTTGCCGTTTGTGGCTGATACCATGAACTGGGACGCTATTTCCTCCCCTTTCACTCACCGTGTGTGTACTGATCAGGACATATTGCAAGGGTGACTGACGAATGATTATGATTAATTGCATTGGAATATTGTTCGTTTGCACCGCCTCCGAAATTTCTTTAAAATAGATGAAATCAACCTCTCCGATTAATTTAGGAGCGATTGTTGGTTTCGACGTTTTACAATTTTTATTAACCAACTTCATTCCCTTACACACCGATGTACATCACTTCCACCCTAATTTGATGACTCCTCCAAACACTGTTAGCAGTGTTTGATCATTAGCAAAAGCGAGGTCGTTTGAATTTGCAATTAGGGCATTGTAATTTTAAACCGCCCAGGGAATACATACTGCTTGCCGTATCCATTACTTTGGGCTCAATTCCTTCCAGCAGTAATGTTGATCTCCCTCGTTTTTTTTGTGGTGAGGTCATTATAACCTCGTTAGTGTTTCTTCTTGTAATGAGTTAACAAACTTGCGAGTAGGAATTTCATATTTCCTTGCCCCCGACATGTTGCTCCCATTCATAGCAAACATCTCAATCTTTCATCATTTTTCATATAAGATTTCTTTCACCACCACTACGCTTGTTCCCTAAATTTATAATTTGGTTCATCACTTCATTTTGTTCAGTTCACGTTACTTCAAGCGTTTGTGGCAGCCATTGAAACCAAGTCAATCAAATGAAATCAAGTGTTGTGTTCTTACTAATATTCGTTTTTGTTGATTTAAAGTACTTATGCAACGACATGCCAAATGATAAATGTTAATTTCTGAAGTTGGCCTATTTGAATGCAATTCATTGGAAATTTCTGCTCTTTTTTTATGAACATGAAATTAATTTTCGGTTTGTCTTGTACCAGAAATTTGTTTGTAATCCAAGTCTTGGTTGTCACTTGTCAGTTAAAGAGGGGAGCATAGCAAATGGGTCGACAAGTTGTTATCTGCCGTCCATGTAAATTTCTTGGTGCAACACAAAACAATGCCAGTATGAATATTGCACAAGGGATGCGAAGGTTTGACATAAATTGTGCTAGCCGTGGATTTCACGTATACCGAGACTTAAGGAAATTATTTGTTGAATTTCTTGAATTCAGACAAAAATATAGATATCGCTGGACCACGAGGGAGATTGAAAAATTCCTACATTAGCAGACACTTACCCAGGGAGATTAATCAATTTTGTCACTATTTTCTTGATTATGGTGTTCTTTGGAGGGTCGTGCAAGAGGTGTCAATTATAGACGTTCTAAAATTCCTATAGGGTTATTAGAAATTACTATTATTCTTATGGATCAAAAGGATAAGGCTGAGGATCCTGTCTTTAAGAAGATGAAAGATTTTTTCGCCGAGTATTACATTGAGCCACAGAAGATCACTTTAACTTCAAATCGAGCTGAAAAGAAGCAAAAAAGTGAGATATAGATTTAGAAGAATATCATACATGCCTGTATATAAGTCGACCTCGTGTATAAGTGGACATCTAACTTTTGAACAAAAACAGCTACTTTTCTGTATAATTCTGTATAATTCAAGGGTCATATTTTGGACATAAGAACAGGAGAAAATAGGTCGACTTCTATACGGTTATATACGGTATGAGTCAGAGAAAAATAAAGGGACTGGGCACGTGGAAAACGAAGACATAATGCAGAAGAAATAAGCGACATATACAATAAGCTTGGAGTGAAGAATATTATTGGTATCAACAATTAACTTGTGATTTATGTAAAAAAAATAAAAGTAAATGAATAAATGATATTTTCTTTTCGTTTTCTTCCTATCTCCTCCCTCAGAAAACTCTTCATTCACTTCTTTTCATTTTGGCTTCTTTTAACTTTCGTCTCTAAAAAAATACGGTAGGTCGATCCACTTAACTTTCGAAAATTCAAGACAGGCGAAACTTAGAATGAATGAGATACATGAATAAGGAAGATGAAGAAAAAAACTTTAAAACAATGGATTTTAAACGAACTGTTTTCTAGGCTTTTTAAGTCATTCTTTTTCAAATTCCTCGAATGTTATTTCATTAACAATGTCTTTCATGAAATAAATGTGTATTAATCGGTATTATCTGTAAAGCAATTGGCTTCTTCTATGTTGAGCATCCACATATGCTATGGCAGAGATAAGACAATCTCATCTCGCAGAGCCTTGACCACAAGCTTTAGACGCTCGAAATAGTTTTATGAATGCAAAAGCAGTAAACAGAAAATAATTTATGCAGCAATGCAAGGACTCAATCGACATTAACTTCTTTGACATCGTGTTGTTTTATGATATTTCTATGAACACTGCACTGTGTCTTGAGTACTTCTTTATCAACATTCTATGGAGTTGGAAATGTGCTAATACTCTGTATCGTGTTCATATAGTCTAATATCGGTGTCAATGCAGCAGAGTTGAGAGCTTTTTCCAGTTTTAGCTATAATGCATTTTATACTGGAGAAATTTTCAGATGAAGGAATCTCAATAAATAGTTTTCAGGGAATCCCATCAAACAGCTTTTCAATATCATCTAATTTGATGATTGTACCATGTACGGGCTATATCATAATGATGATTTAATGACATAAACTCCATGCTTGTTAATTTTAACAACGGTATTATCTCCTTACAATCACATTCGTTCCATCATAGCATTATTTAACAGCAACAACTTTCAAACCTAGATAGCTGTTTTCTCGGCGGAGAGTTTCAAGAAATTCAATGTTCAGAAAGTTGATGGTTCATGGACTATCACAGTATCAATAGCATGGTCCTTTATCTACAGTTTTAACATACCTCACTAAAAATCTCTCCATTTCATGCATGCTTTTGTCAGTTGCACCATCAGCTATGATTGTAAATAATTCAGAAATCTTAGCCTAATTCTTTCCTTTAGAATGTTTGAGATAACAACAACAAAATCATTTTCGATATCTGGTTATGTATAGTTTGCATTTTTGGCGCTTTGAAGTTTTCCACAGATCCGGAAAACTTAAAAAAGAAGACCAAAAAATAAATTCAGATATCTACCACCCAAAATATCTCAAAATTCAAAATCTACATATTTGTTATCACCACGAAATCGTAAACCAATACTCGCAAGATGCCAAACAATATTAAATAAAGTTTTACCCAAATTCTGTGTTCAAGAAATCTCATGAGATTCGCCACTACAACTTAGATTTCTTAGAATGTGCTCATACCAAGATTGCATTGGTGCAACGCGAATTGTTGGTATGAGTGAAGATAAAACCCTTGGTTTAAATTGTTGCTTTATTCAAAATTTCAAAACTATCATGAAAGAAAGCGTTTTCTTTGCTTCTTTGTTGCATAAATTTGACAAGAGTAACACATACAGAAATCATAATCAGTGATGTACTCAAGCCTTTTATAGTGACCATACCAATCAGGATTAAAGCTTTTGCTCTGGTTATCATATGCAGTCTTTGGGTATTGTTTTAAAAATTGACAAAAATCAGTTAGTTCTTACTTGATATTGTGAAAACAATGAAGATTGCTTCAGATTACCGATATCTAACTATTCTAAATACTCCTTTATGTCCACAGTCTGATGTATCAGTTCGTTTTTCTCAAGCATCGCCTAATAATTTTCTTTTTGTCGTTTAAAAATGATTTCCAGCGTTAAAAAGAAAATAAATAATATAATAAACTACTAACTTTTTTTAAATTGGATTTTGCGATTTCTTTACTAAGATTGCTTTTAAGTTGAAATCATTAACATAACCTTTACGTAATTTCTGCTGGGAAATAACAATACTATTACACTCTCGTACATATCACGCACTCGAACATATCAAAAATCGAAGTCGAAATAGAACTAAACAAGTTAAAACGATCTAAGTCTGCTGGTTCCGACAATCTTCCACCCAGACTTTTAAAGGATTGTGCTTCGATTATTTCAATGTCATTACCTAAAATAATTCACCTGTCGCTAAAAACTAGGAGCTTCCCTAGACATTGGAAACCTGCAAATGTCATTCCAATACACAAATTTTCATGCAAAAAATAGCCTTGATAACTATCGTCTGACATCACTTCTTTCTGAACTCTCTTAAAACCGGCACACAATCAACTATCAACATTTCTGGAAAACAACTCTGATCTTATTAAAAATCAATTCGGTTTCCGTAAAGCAGGATCAACAGAACAAGCAGCAACCCTGTTTTTTGATGAAATTCGTGATAGTTTGGATAAAGGTCACCTAGTAGCTAGTTCTGGATCAGTGTAAAGCCTTTGATACAATTAGCCACACGAAGATCATCGAAAATTTTAGAATGTTAGAATGGATAACTGACTATGTTATGAACCGTAATAAAATTGTTTCTTTCCGAAGTATAATCTCTGAACCGCAACATGTCACATGTGGTTTCTCAAAGTATCAATGCTGAATCTTCTTCATTTTATACTTTTCTTCAAAAACATAATAGACCATGTTAAAATTTACGCTGACAGCACTCTCATATATATTGGAGGAGATAACATTGACATAATTGAGCATAAGTTAAGTGAAGACGTCAGCTCACCCTGCCTGTGGTGAAACGATTAAAAATGGAGCCGAGTACACATACCTTGGAGATAAATCAGAGCCATCGTTAAATTTTGCAAAACAATTATTAACTAATTACAAAAAAAGAGCTAACAGACTACAAATTCTGGAAAAAAAATTGATCACAGCTAACGATTAAAGCAGCAAAAAACATTTATCAAAACCTAATTATTCTAAACTTTACATACTGCAGTCTTCTCCATACCAACCTAACATAAACACAAGCAAACAAAAATTACTCAATCTCAACTAGAGCATCCAACATTGTCCATAGTAACATACATCCAATTTCCCAACTTCTAAAAATCACCGACATCTTCTACTATGGTGTTTGTCAATTTGTTTAAAATTTCCTTACAAAAACTAACAATATATTGTTTTACGATTATTTTGCTCTTCTCACTCTATCTATACTGGAAACAACAACCACATCTTACAACTACCAAAAGCAAATCTCCATTATGCAAAAAGTCTGTTCGTTTTTCTGCTTCTAAATCATTCAAAAGCTTGCCTATCCATATCAGTGTATGGTTCACTCTAAAAAGTATCGTTAAAGCATTAGAAAGAATTTTAACATTTATTAATTTATTACAAATATCCAGAGATAAACTCTTGTGTCCGCAAAATTTAGTGGATTGTCCGGGTTACCTCGCATGGCTTCGTCAGGTCTTCTTTGGATATTTGTGTTACCTTTGGTTTGACTTTAAACTACAATATTTAATGCCTGTAGGACAAATGTGTTATTTTATTAGATTTTTTTTTTAATTAGTTATTTTAAACAGTTGAATCCTTGTCCAACTTATGTTCACAAATTAAGGGATATGGAAAAAAACCAATTCAGTTGTTTTAATATATCAGTCGTTTCGTACCTTAAACCTATGTCATTGGATGCAGGGAAAGAGTATAACAGTGCTCTAAAACCCTAACCCTATAACTTATTAACTTTAGCATGGTACCATTACATCATACAAAAATTTGCCGTGTACTTCCGTAGAGTGCTAATAATTATTAATTTAATAGAGTTATTTAGTAAACATGAAATTTTTTCCTTTGGTGGAGGAAAGTTAGCCTGGTCAACCTGTTTAAGCTGGTTAGGATTTCCTGATGTGAACAAACCAAAAACATTTATCTTAGAAAACGGGGTAATGCAAGAAGCGGTTTGGGTTGTCTTACTTATAACCTGCCCTTTGATGACATATTAGAACATCGACTGTATATATTTATCAAATTAAAAGCCATGCATTGCGTCAACAACTTTCTGAATTATTATTCTTACCATAACACTCTTTAGGTCTCTCTGGAGAGGTATTGTTGCAAACACAGTGGTATCCATCAAATATTTCCATACAATATGTACCATTAGGACACATAAATTTTGAACACTTTTCGTTGTATATACCTTAAATGAAATGAATATTCTTGTATAACTGTGAGCAATTTTAGGCCTCTGGTTTTCACAATATATTCGACTCAAGTTAATAATTTCATAACCTAACAGTTTTTATTAATTTTTTATAACCCATTCTTTGTATAACTGATCACTAATAGGAATGAAAGGTAAAGGATACAATATGAGTTACACGTCAATTTAAGATGGTTTTATGGTCTTATAATCGAAATATGTTGGAAATATTTTTAAAAATTTAAGAATTTGCTTTTTCCCATCTAAAATTTCCTGTTGGTTTCAAATATATCTGCATGATTTCTCTTACATTTTTTAGAAACACTACTCCTCTTATTTTAAGAACTTTCATAAAATCACTTGAAGTTTTCTATAAAGTTCTTTATACTGCTAGGTACGTCTAGAAAATTTTTCCTGAAAAACTTTGCAATCAAAATCTTTTAGATTGCTCTGTAAACTAATTTATCAGCTTGAATTTGAAAAATTTGAACAATCAGTTTTTTGAAAATAACTGTATTTGAAAAATATTATTTGAGCTATAGATTATATTTTCCTTCTAAAGTTCCGGATATGAAATAATTATATTAAAGGTTTGAATCAAAATATCAAAATTTTCGGAGAGTCCAAATTTTAATTTTTTTTTTATGAAAATAAAAAAAAAAATAAAACCAACCAATCCAATGATAATAATGGTATATTTTTTAAAAATTTGCGTTAGGCCACTCTTTAAACCTTAAAACTTTAGATCGTTCTAAAACTTTACAGCTACTAAATGTTACGAATTATTTTGATCATAAATAAAATTTATTTATTAATATCGGTATAAACATCGTCTCAGTAAAGCATATGAACATATGTTAACCATTTATGGGATACACAACTATTTGTCGTAAGCTTCTCTAAAATATAATCATTCATTAAGTTTTTGAAATGCTGACACATTTTCATATGTGTATGTCGCAAATATTTTTTCATTATACAAGATAACATTGCTCACCAGTACTAAAGACATCCACATATAGACTCCTGCCACAGCTATACTTTGAATCAATCAAGCAAGGTGACAAGCATTCTGTTTTTGAAAGTTCTTTAGACTCATTGAAACTGTTTTCACACAGGCAACCTGATGATGTACCTGCAAGAATTGCGTACGAATATCCAAGCCATTGACAGAATCGTACACATACGCTTGGTGTTAGAAAATTTGAGATGTTTAGATGAATTCCATTCTCCGATGATTGCAATTGGAAACAGCCAATGTATTCCGATGCTAGATAGTTTAAATAATATGTTGGACTCAAATACTTCGGTTATATTTCTTTAAAGATAATAAAAGGCAAAAAACAGACAAAAAAAGTCTTTTTATAAATATTATTTATCCTCAAACAAATTTGATTAAGTTCCATTTGATAAATGCTTTGTACTAGTTAATTGACCGATTTTGTTTGTTTTTAAGACACCCAAATAAGGAGTGTTAATAAATGCCTCACATAGATGAAGTTTTGTGCGATATCTTAAATTCGTTGAAAAACGCTAGTAGAGAAAATATACCAATTGAGACTCAATAAATATCTGTGGTGAATTGATCAAAACAACAAATAATGTAAACCATATACAAATATATAATTGCATCCATAGATTTTTAATCACCCTAATAAATTGAATGAGCTTATGCAATAATACTAATAATATTTATTAAATATTACCATAAATACCTTTTTCATGCAATGTCATTCACTTATCATCTAGGGGAAATCCTTTACAACTCTAAAAACTCCTTTGTCGCACAATGTTGTTTATGACTTAGGAAAAATATGCAGTATTAGCTATTTCTTTACCACAAGCATTATCCCTTAACTTAAAGAAAATTTAGTATTTAGGGAGAATAAACTTTTTAATGATGAAGAAAACATCATTGACTAAAGTGTAATGGCGTCAGAACTAAAATTCTCTTTATACTTCAGAAATTTGCCAAAGTTTAACTTAAAGCAACTGTTGCGAAGTCATGAAAAGATTTTAGGCAAGCGAAAGTTAAAAATGGTATATGGTAATTGTTGATAAAAAAACTGCAACAGAATTCGTATCTAGGACATTTCCCCAAAGCATACACTTTCCCCAAAAAAAAGATATTCTCCTACACTTTTTGTGTTAATTTTTTTTCCTTTTACTTTTTAAAAAATTACAGAAAGAAAGATTATATCTTTATGAGCACAACAAAAGAATATATAGGTGAACCAAAATTTTTTTTGAATCTGTTTCTTTTGTTTTTTGAGCTTAGGAATGGTTGCATGAAAATTCTTTCAGGAAGTTACCAATGTTGTTGTTTTGATAACCAGCCATAAAGTTTTGAATCTTCTGGATGATATTTGCATAAAGTTGACGTTGTGGTGGATTCGGTGCACCAATAAAATCTTGAGTTTTGGTGAGATGGTTGAGCGTATTATCACTTTTCAGCCAAACAATATATCTCTAATTGTGCTCGTGTCAATGTGTGAATGAGTTCACAAATCTATTATACCAACGTTCCAAATCGTTTATGGTACTTTTTATTTTATTTAAACCCGTAAATTGAGGTTCCAAAGTAATTTAGGAAATCGTGATTGCAATTTTCATTTCCGACGTAACTCGCCAATATAGTTTGTTTCGATATAGTCAAGCTATTGCTGCTCTTGATTGCATGAATATTTACATAGCTGATCAAAAGCTTGAAATTTATCACATATAGGGGCGAAGTAAATCACATCAATCATTTGTATATTCCATTTAAATACACCATCAGTTAGGTACAAGTGTGATTTTCGCAATTCTTTTAATTTACGATAAATGCTTTGTGAAATAAAATCCTTTCACAGGAACAGCAGGATAAACATACATACGTACATACATACATACATACATACATACATA
>JAUZNK010000086.1:0-11838 GCA_035046665.1 Euphysa ruthae
AGAAAGATCATGTTAATATAATGCATAGTAAAATATCTTTTCTCTGGATTTTGATAAGAAGACCCTTTGAAATTTAATCTAAATTATATAATTTTTTGTAAGTTAAGGAAATGTTTTAAAAAGTCTAAAATTTATTGTGTTTGTAGAACAAGTATCAATCACAAGAAGTTGTTGACAGTATTGTCCCAATCATTAGATCAACTGTTTGTGCGGCTGTCGTTGATCCGTCCAAGATAGTATGTGGTACAGATGAAGGGTTATACTCTTATAACCTTCAAAAAGAATCTGTTTCACGGATTGACGATATAAAGAAGGTTGTTCAAGTGGAGATGGTCCCAGAAGAACAGTTACTTATTGTTTTGTCAGGTATTTCCATCATTCATTGTTTGTCTTTGTAAAATATTAGAATATATTCTTTTTTGATATTAGATATTCTAAGTAATATTTAAAAATTCTATTTTTGATAATTTAGGCATGTATTTTATGTAATTTTTTTTTTTTTTTTTTTTTTTTTTTTTGGTAAGAAGCCGTAATACCTAAAAATAAACGATTTTTTATATTTAAGAGCTATGCTATGGTTGTACTGAAATTTGATGATTTTTTCCTCTATGTTAGATGCGCCTCTCTAAGAACTGCACTTATTGCTTCACTCTCTTCCCATCTTGTGTAATAATTATTATTATTGTCTAGGTAAAGGAAAAAAGGCTAGACTTTGAAAGGGGTTGATTGCATTTGTTTGTTATTTTGAATATTTTGAATTAGCCAGAATAACTAAATTTTTTATTTTAAGCAATTTTTATTTTATGCCTCTGAGTTAAAGTCTGAAATTTTTCATGAATTTATTTCGTTTCCTGTGGTGTAGTGCAAACTTGGTCAAAATTAAAAATTATTTTTTAAGCTAACATTATCTGGTTGTCTGTTCTTAAAAATCTTTAAAAAATAATTTTGTAAATTATTGAGCACGTTAATGTAGATTAAAAATTACCTATAGTTTTCAGGTCCAATAGTCACTTGTACTTAAAAAAGATTTCTTTGCTCTTCACTGTGCTTCTCGTTGTTTAAAACAACAAAAACTTTTTAGGGAAACAGCGAAACATTCGTCTTTATCCACTATCTGTTGTAGAAGGTCATGAAATTGAACCTGTAAAGATACAAGAATCCAAGGGTAATTTCTTTTCTCTTTTTTTATCACAACTATTCTATTTACCAAAACTTTAAATGAAAGAATAAAAATTGAACTATATTAGTTAACCAAATCTAAGCCACTGAAACATTTTAAGATCCAGCATGTATATATTTCAATACTTTACTCAATGAAATCAGGATAAAGGAAATGTTTTTCAGAAAAATGTTTTTCAGTATTTTATTTTGTGTTTTAGTAATGTGACAATGCAAATAGCAAGTATCAAAAATTTAATTTCTACTTTTTTTTAATAAATACCTTTTACCCTTTTTAATCTTTCATTTTTATATTATTTTGAAACATTTTGATAGGAACGAAGTGCGGTTGCATTATGGGTATGTCCAAATTAATCTTACCAGCGTACTTGCTCATAACTTGCTTGCTTACTTTTTTTCTCACTTATTTGTTTGCTTGCATTTATTTCCAGTATCCTTTTTTTAAAACTGCTAATAACTTGTTAACTATTAACCCCATTGTTTTTATATCCTGATATTTGTTGAGGTAGTGGTACTGTTTGTTTAGGAGCATTATTCTTCACAGTTGGCAGCATTAGGCAAGGTAGTTGTACATGCATGTGTGTTGCGCACAAAAAAAGTGCTGTGTTATATGAGCTCAATCGAACAAAAACAAGATATAGAAAGATGAGGGTATGTTTTTGAATTAATAGTATTAACAATAAGTTAAACTATCCTTACATAGAAAAAAGCACCTTACATCCCTAGTTTTTCAAAAAATCTCATCAGCATGAAGCATTGTAATTTACAACTTGTTCGAAAAATAAATTTTATGTAATATTTATGTTGCTTGATTATTTACAGGCATTATCACGAATTATCGGACTTTAGCTTTTAAAGTTTATAGTCAAGGTGAGCGAAGTTATCCATTGCACTTCTGTCTGATTTTTTTGTTTGTGCCAATTTTCTTTTATTGTTATAGGATGTGTCATTTAATCTATCATGTCAATGGGTTGGTATTTTCAATTCAATGTTATTTATTGGTTACCCATCTGGTTTCATTATTGTTGATGTGCTCAAAGAGAATGTTCCTAAAGCAGGTGATTTTAAAGATTTCCACCTACTTCTGTCTGATCATTCATTAATAGAATTTGTTTCCCATAAATACCATAGCATGCACCAAATAATATTGAATACAAACCGTGTTCAATATTATTATTATTAAAATTTCTCTGCTCTGATCTTTATTTTTCGACATAAACATTCTTCTCTCTACTTTGATCTTATATCGTATCTATAGTTCCACAGAATGTTTTGAATTTTACTTTTTTTGAAGTATATGTTTTCGATGAGTATGGGTTTTCTCAGCAATGTGCTAAAATTATTTTAGCAGTTACCATCAGTTGATTGAATTTCACAAATTTTAAATTTTTTATTGTGATGTTTAGCTTAGTACGTCTCTTTTTAAACAGAAATTTTAATTATTCATTTTCAAGCTCCAAATAATCACGTTCCCAGTAAAACTGATTCTTGGGAATTTAGCAAGTTTTTTTGAAAATTTTTGTCAAATTTGATGAATTTTTAGAAAAGCATTTGAAAATTTTGTGTTTCTAGTTTCAATAAAGTTTTTATATTATCACAGAGCTGGTGAACACTGACGATCCATCCTTGAAATTCATGTCTTCTATGCATACAGAAGCTTTATTGGCAGCTGAGGTGTCTGAAAATGAATACTTGCTTTGTTTCAGAGGTAACTTATAATTAATGAATTTGATTTTGCTAGTTCTTGTAATTATATGTTTCTTTCTATTAACACAACATTTATTGTAATTTTAAGTCTATGTATGTATGCATGTATGTGTGTGGGTGTGTGTGTGGGTATCTTGTGTGTGTGTGTTGTGTTATGTGTGCATTTGTTGTCTTGTGTTTGTATGTATTCATCATGTAAAATACTTATTGCTTGCTAAATTCCTAGTTTTTTATTCATAAAAAGGGTTTGCTCACAGGAAAAAAGATAAAATGTTACCTCATCTTGAAGATCATCATGAAGGTCTATAATGCCGCTTTAGTTTGTAGATTTTATTCAATGAATATAGCTTACAGTTAAATTCTCATTCAGAACTAAGCAGCCACCTATAAACTTATACTGACCTGTCAAAAAATAACTTTTATATTTAAATTGACTGAGAAAAATTTTAAATTTATTTGAACTGTATTATTTATAGTTTTTTTTACTCTGTTCATACTTGTTCTCCTCCATCTTAAACTTAGTTAGGTCTACATTTTCTGCATTTGTTCTCATATTTGGCTTTCAAATTTCCTTGCAAACTTACTGTAATTATCACAATTATATTTAGAATTAGCCTTCTATGTTAACTCAAATGGTGTGAGGTCTAGACCTTGTGAAATTGCATGGCCTTCTGCTATTACTAATTTGGGTAAGTCTGTTCTATTGCTTTAGCTGTAGATATAACACCTTGCTATTCACTAACTAACAAAACTGTCTAAAATTTATTTTGTATTAAAAGAAATCACACAAATAACTTCATATTTAACGCGATTCAAAGAATAACTATTATGATTTTAATAACAAAAATTATCTTAGGATTCGTAGTAGTCCTGTCAGATTTACGGTAATAAATGTATGTCAGAGATATCTTTTAATTTTTAATGAGATTAATAAAATATAATATAAATATATATATATATATATATATATAAATATGTATATATAATATATAATGAGATTTTATATTTTGATTTATTTATTTTGATATATTTTTAATAGGAAACCTTTTTATCTTATTTATGCGGTGGAATACACTTTATTTGCTACGTTAATGTAGTAGCAAATATAAATAAGCCTTGCAACCAATTACACACTATACTTTGATAAAGATTTAAATCTAAATCGAAACTAGTCGATATAAAAAACGTTTTAAAAAGATATAAAAAATTTTATGTTATTATATATTACCACAAACTACAATATTTTTTTTAGCGTTTTCTTCTCCCTTTTTGCTGGCATACACTGAACGTGGAATAGATGTTTTTGATACAAAAACTTGCTTATGGATACAAACTATACAGCTCCCAAAGGTGTGTTTCTACTGCAGTATTGCTTTACAGTGTAAATCTATGAAGTTTTTTCAGTGCATGAGAAGAGATTTTTTCAGCAAAAAGCTGCTTCAATTTCTCTTAAGAAATAAAGTTCTAATTATGTTGATAAAAATCTATTTCTGGTTAAATTTTTGCTCACCAACTGTTTTATTTTCTCAGAGCTAATGCCATGTACAATGTAATGTTGCAATGGTCCGAAAAAGTGAGTTCTGAAATTTTTTTAAAAAGAAATGAATCTCGTTTTTTAGGTCTGGGTCCAAAATTGCCAAAATGTAGTCATTTTAGGTATAAAAACAAATTTCATCGTAATCCGTTTTTTGATTTTTTTAAATAAATTATTTGCGGTTAGAGCACTATAGAAGGTAACTTTTTTTCATATTGCCACTTGCCTAAAATTTTTGTACCTATAACCTAGTTCCTTAAAACTGTTAAAATGTTCGTTCCTAGACCCCATTTCCCTAAAACTGTTAAAAGTTTGTTATTATTAGGCCAAAATTTGTTTGATTTTAGCAAATTTTTTTTTTTCCCAATATTGTCACTCAGGCTCTTACTTAAATGAATGGAATTTGCCCCAAAAATTAGTTTCGTAAATTTTGTTGAGAATTTTGTTTTAATTCTTCTGAAATATTTATATCGAAATATGAAATACAAAATATTTCTTAACTCAGTTAACATTACCTCTACAGAGGTCCAAAAGTGTTGTCTAGAAATGTAATTGATTAATTGGTGGTTTTAGCATGAATCCTATTTTGAAAATTTGTCTGCCCCACCGGACAAGCCTCTAAGAAATTGGAACTTTTCCAAATTTCTCTTAGATTTTGCATTATGTTATGTTTTTTATTTTCTCTAAGAGTCCGTTAGTCATTAGTCCATTAGTTAGTGTTTGTTTATCTTTAAAGTAGTTCCTTGGGGCATGTTATCCACTGAGTACTTGTTTATTTTTAAAGTGGTTTCTAAGGGTCCACGATTCCTTGATTGCTTGTTATTATATTTTAGGTTATTCCACTATCCAGTAATGGAGTCCTCAGTTTACTCTCATCCAATGAACAACAAGCTATTGTCTATCTTAAACGAGAAGATAAACCTGAAGGTAAATTCATTTATTACCCATTAAAACAAACTTACTTAACTTTAAAATTTCTACCTTTATCTAATGATGAAATAGAGATAAAAAGGATAGATTCAATAAAGTTTTTAGGCGTGTTAATAGATCAAAACCTAAGCTGGAGTAGTCATATCAAAATGTTGGAAGCTAAACTATCAAGGGCAATAGGAATATTTTATAAATGTAGATTTTTTTAAATTGTACATCACGGAAATTATTATATTCAAGTTTAAATGTTTATGCGTCGCTATATATGCGGTACCTTACCTAAAATTTTCAATACTTATTTCGAAAAAGCTACCCGTCATAATGCAAACCTGGGATCAAATAAAAAAAATTTGATAAGACTAAACTTCCACTAACCAAATCCAAATTAAAAGAATTTTCTATAAGTTACAGAACTCCACAGTTGTGGAACCACTTTCCTGGTAAAAACTTGAGGGATCTTAATTGTAGTTTTCTTACATTCAGATATAACTTAAAACAACATATTTTGATTTATACATAAACGTAGTTTAGACATACTTTATTTATTTTGTAACAAAATTTTCTTGTTTGTTTGGAATTCTTATACTTGAAAAGGGTATCTATGAAACAATCGCTAGGCTTTACCTAACATACATCGTCTTGGAATTCCTGTCAAAATTTTGTGGTACTAATATTTTTTTTTTTTTTTTTCAAATTAAATGTTATCACTAGATTATTTTTTAAATATTTATTATTTATTTCTTCTTAACAAAGAAAAGAATAAATAAAAAAGAAAGATATATTTTCATAAAGATTATGAGTGTTACAAATAAAATTAAAACAAATTTTGACAAGCGTTCATAGGCTATATTTCCATGGTGGTTGGGTGTTATGATTAAAATGTGTATGTAACTTATTTTTCAAGACTTGGGAATTATTGACATGATACCCGTTTTTGAAATTTTAATCGAACGTTTTGCTCCTTTTTATTTATAAATTTATAAATTAATTTCATTTTTATTTATAAATTATTTATAAATCCAATTTCAGTCATGTTTTTGTTTTTTTAATCTCAGAGGCCAAGTTAAGCTCATCTTTAAGAAAAAATTTATGTAAAATCGAATAAAATTATTTCATTCTAAAATTTTTTAGCCTAGTAAATGATTCTCTTTTTTATGAAAAAATGATAAGCATATAATAAGTCTTGATAAGCATATAATTAGTCTTGATAAGACCATAAAAAAAAGGAAATTTATTCAAACAAATCAAAACTGCCCAACTTAAATGTATTAAAAATTTATTTATTATTTTAACTGCTGTATAATAATTATTTTAGAGTTGATAGTGAAACTGAAACAAGGAAAAAGGGCCTTAGGTGCAATATATCGTATCAAGTCTAGTACAAAGAAGCGTCTATCTTTCAAGACAAGAGACAGTTTGAGAGCCGAGGAAGCTGACCTGGTTTCCAAACTTATATCAGGTCCTTCCAATTTCAGTCATGTTCAGCACATGGGTCCGGGTGATGGATTACAAATCTTGAAAGATATACCAGTATACTTTTATTTTAATATAGAATTATTTGATGTTATACTTTTTTTAATGATTTATCTTAAGGTTTCATAAACACCAAATGACCGACATCTTAATAAGTTGTTCTTTTTCATTGATGTAAAGTGGGACTGCTGATTTAAACTCTTCGTATTTATACAAATCTGTTTTTTAGTAGCGTTTAAATTTTATCGAAGTACTTTTATTGTTATTTTTTTTTAATATTACGTCAAGTTAAAGAGCCATAGAAGGCATATTTTGCCTCATATAGCTACTTGCAAAAAAAATAGAATTCCCTTGAAATGGTTTAAATTTTTATTTATTATTATTTATATAAATTTAAAAAAACTACAATCTATTTTTATTTGTCGAAAATTCTTGTTAGGGGGTTTAGGTCTGAAAGATACTCTTTCTTTTGATTTTTCACCAAAAGTTACCCTTCGATTACGCTGAAGATTTAGTAATGTTTGGAAACATCTTTGGATATTTTTTCTTGAATTCATAATATTAGGCTTTAGAAGACTCTTACAAGATTTTTATTAGTTTTTATTTTCGGGAGTCACTATTTAGTTCAACCTTTGGAACATCATATAATTCTATTTCATAATTTTATTTAAATTGGTCACACCCCAAAACGGTAACCCTACCAAAATGACACAATCTTTCTGGTTAGTTCTGAATGGTCACACTCTTTCTATTTTTCCTAAAGTGGCATGATCTATTCGCCAAGCTCCCTTTTCATTGTTCTAAATTCACATCATCTTACTTAATGTTTGTTGAATATTGAATTATTTGTAAAATATTTTTGACAGAGTAATCAATCCCTACTACATTACATTGTACAATATACTTTTTTTTTTCTCATTATATGTTTATAAACTACAAAATTTTTGAAAAAAAAAACCAGAATCTTTCAACCAAAAAAAATTTCTTTTGCTCTGAACTTTGTTGACAGACGTCAACAAAGTTTACACCTACCACTTGATAGGTGTAAACCAATCTTCTTTTTTTTTAGGGTAATGAAAAGTTAAATGTTCCTGATGCACTTAGACAAACCAGACCAGCAAGCTCATATCAAACTTCTATGCCAATCCCCGAGAATAACAGGTGATATTATTTTAATATCCTTTTAGATAGTTAGATGATAATTTAAAAACATGACTTAAATATTTATTCTGGGCTACGTATTGGGAGATCGGCAATATTTATTGGGAAATGTAATAGACAGTCATTCGATTATAATAGGATCGAAAATACTATTGTAGAGATTAGCAATTTACTTATAATTTTGTGGATTGAAATTGATCATTTTATCCGGACTATAATGGAAAGAAATTTACTCATTTGTGGTGTGGACCTTAGAAGAAGGTTGTTTTTTTACAAGTAAGACGATACTAAATTTTGGCAAGATTGTACGATATACGATTGATATGCGATAAACGAGTGAATAGATTCTTTGATTAAGGCGTGATTCAATACCTAACATAGATTTATTACCCCAGTCGAATGTGTAATTTCTTTTTTCCAACAATATTGAGAGATTTCGATGTTTTGATCTGCATTTTTTACGGCGTGTTCTTTGGTTCGACTAATGATTTTACATTTAGATACACCAATGTGTATTTATTGGAAGAACAATTTTTACAAGGAATAGGATATACTGTTATTGTTTCGTAGAGATGAAGAGGTTTGTTTGGATGCAGGCTTAGTTTACAAAGACGTAGTGTGCGTCGTAATGTTTTGTAATAATTGAGATGTAGGGAAGGCTTATAGAGCAGACAGGATTAGTTTTGTTTTCAACTTTAATGAACATCGTTGCGTGAAGTTTTATGTGCAATAAAATTTTTGGGTTAGTTTATAGCGGTTATTATGGTATTAAGACGTTAGTTTGTTTTCGAGGTCATTCTGATCAATGATTATATCTTTGCCACGTTTTAAGAAATTGTCTCTGCTTTCTTTAACAGAAATAATATGTGACAAATATTCTTTCATCTTACAGAAAATCATTTCCTTACAAATGTAAAAATTCGAAAGTATTTTCTAACTAAATACGAAACATATTAACTAAATACGAAATAAAACACGACGAATGCATGGTCTCATGCGATATCTCCTCACTCTGCACTCATGTTCCAATCAATGAAACGGCAGTTGTCATCAAAAAATCTCCTTGAAAACGACACTTTTCTAAAAAAACAAAACCCCAATATCTCCAAAAAATCTGCTTGATAACGTAAAATTCCTACTAGCAAGAACTAGTTTCTGTTAGCTTTAACTGTTGATTTCAACTGTTCAGTGAAGCCAAAGAATAAATAACTACTGCTAATCCCAACAGATGTATTTTTGATCCTACTAAAAACCGGTATAAACTCTATTTTTTTTTTTTTTTTTTTTTTTAATTTTCATATTCCTGTTGAAATGACTGATTTGATCAATCAAAATATGTTTCAAGTTCTTTTAGATATTTAATTCTTTTTTTAAATCCAGATTTAAAAGCATCTAAATCCGTCAGTCAGTCAATCAATTGTCATTTGATAATGTTGTGTGTTTTAGGAGTGCAAGGTTGCTCTAAAATTTGGATGATTTTAATTCTTTTGCGTTGATTTTAAATTTTAGAAAAGTTCTTTGTTTTTTATTCTTATGAATTTTTTCTTGTTGGGTGGTAGAAAAATCTTATAACTGATAAATTGATCAAAAATACTGAGAACTTTGTACAGTAGATCACGAAAAACTTACACCATGTATGTTTACTGAATTCGTTTCCCCGAATAAAATGTTACTAGGTAAAAACTATTTCCCGCGATTTTGAATTTTTCATAATCTTTTTCGCTGTTTATTTACTGAAGCCTGTGTATTGCATTACTAAATAATACCGTTTTTAACCTTTTAGCCCAGGTACACCTCGATCACAATCAATGGATGGTAGTGAACTTTCAAACGTAAGTATTTAACATCAGAATTATTTATTTTTATGGAGAGTTACGAAAACGATCATTTTAAGAATACTGATACGACTTCAGTCCATGAGATTTTTAAGAATTCTCAGTTTTATGGGCACATACATGAATGTATGACTCAAATTGCCACATTTGTGGCCATTTGCTAGGAAGTTTTGTCCTGGTTTTAGTGTAAAGGAAAGAGATTTAAAAGAAGGATTTATTGCAACCGCATTTTGCTAGTATGGGAATTTTCCTCTTACAGTAACCAATCCCTATTACAAAACTGCATGGGGTAACAACCTTTCTTCAACAAATTTAAAGAAGCAGTCAGCAGAATAGTAATACAGTGATTACTGTTGTTGAGATCAAAAGAAAGTTTGGAATCACTATTTATTGTAGATAAAGAAATACAACCCGCGAATTTACAGAAAAACTCATATTTAAAAACGTCTAGAGACAATGTAAAATATAATGGATAAATTGATGCATATATTCGAACAATATACGCTAACTTTTGAAAATTCTCATGTGGGGGTCTAAGATTTCTTATGTCTTACGGAAGTTATTCTACGGCTGTTTTGAAATTACACGTGATATTTCTAAATTCTTTCTAATACCATGTTAAATGATTCTAAGCCCATTTTTATTTATTTCTGCTTTTAGAATGAACAAGATAGCGAATCCTCTCATTCAACTACAAGTAGCTAATACGTTTTGACAAGGATTTCAGGTGTAGCAATGCATATTATAGATGTTTCGCAAAGCATTCTTTTGATATTTCTCGATATTGTGGAAATATAACTAAGTGCAGAATAAGAGAATACTCTAGTTTGCAACTCAAACAAATTGGTGGTATATGTAATATAAAGACGAAAGCAGTGAGAGTCTGATAACGGTAGCGAAGCCATTTGGTTGAGCTGTAACGGCTCAAAAATAATTTGTTAATTTATGAAGTTATTTTCAGCCTGCTTGGTTAAATTTACTTAGTAACATGAGCGATTTTACTTTTATGGCTTTATGAAATAAATCTTATTAA
This sequence comes from Euphysa ruthae, assembly GCA_035046665.1. NCBI lineage: Eukaryota > Metazoa > Cnidaria > Hydrozoa > Anthoathecata > Corymorphidae > Euphysa > Euphysa ruthae. The sequence goes on from JAUZNK010000086.1 coordinate 10,853, forward strand.
AAGAAAAACTTAAATTAACTCATGCTCATATATTGTAATAAAATTTCTTCCAAGTTTGAAAATAATATAAAAATAATAATATAGTAATAAAACGTAAATTCGAGAGAAAAAAACTCATTTTTGCTGCTACCTTCGCTTAATGTAGATAAACTCTTAACTAACTCTCGGTATATTGCTATTTACCTATTCTACATGTTTAAGTTATTTGTTTCACCAGTGCAGTGTATTATATAATTATGTATTTTAAATAAATAAGAGATTTTTCTTTTGCCAACTCACCATATTTCTAAATAAATTTTTCATGAAATGTAATTAGGAATGTATTTTATTTGTAAAACCAATGGTATGTATGTGATGTGTGTAACATTCACTTGGCAAACTTATTGTAAATAATCGAATACCACCTCTGTCATTTTAATCATGCAGCTAGTTTAATAAATTGCTTATGAAAGAATTTATATTATCGTGCTACAATGTTTCAGTGTCATCTAATGAGTTTTATTCGACTGCTTACGGTATACAGTGAATATAGTCTAGGAACCGTCGTTGTTGTTGTAATTGCTCTGGGTGTTCAAATATACTCTAAAGAGGGGATGAAATGCTTGAATTAAAAACTGCTTTAGTTTATTGTTTATCCAAATCGTTCAAATGTATTTTTCCTTCACAAATAAAATTTGTAATCTATAACTAAAAATATCTCAGATATAGTTTATAAACCTGTTTCTTTTAGCAATAAGGTTTAACGTAATTGCTAACACTATTATCATATTTTAAATATTTTCGGTTCCAGGACTATAAATTTATTATCAAAATTTACTGGTGATTTTAGAAACCATGATATTTATAGACATTAAATATTTAGGCTTACTAATTTTTTTGTTCAATATATATATATTTCTTGACATTTTTTTGTTCGAATCCTCTCGCCAATATCGAGAATAGTATACAGAAAATTTTCAAATATCTGTAATCCCAATTCTTATAAC
>JAUZNK010000097.1:0-11836 GCA_035046665.1 Euphysa ruthae
GGGTTTTCTGTTGGGGTTTGCTCCCTTAGATGATTGCATATCAATGCTGATGAGCTCCATCTGCCCAGTTTGGTTTTAGAAAACAAGGGAGACCACGGGTAGGTGTTGTTTGGACACGTTAATGTGAGAGAGGCCATTGTAAGCAATGTAGCTGGAAACGCAATGCCATGGCAATCATCACACCAAGAAGGTAGAGGCTGTATTGTACGCATATCCTTCCATTTTGCTGAGCGGGACGTCAGGGCTTAGAACTCAACACTTCACCACTTCTTTTACTCAAGAAATAACATTCTGATTCTGCTCAATCTTGGTGGAATGTTTAAAAATATTTGCGTGTCATTAGTTTTAAGAAATTACTGGGACTGGAACCTTGGCCCACCAAGTCAATAAATATTTTCTGAAAATTATATCTTAAAATTTTTTCTTATAAATCTTCCAAACGAAAGTTTTTTCTGAAAAAAAAACAATTTTGATTTTTTTGAGAGAGATTGAAAAATTCGATTTTGATGAAATAGTTTTAAACAAGAAACAAGTTTAAAATCTTGCTTGGAAATTTTATATTTTATGTTCTGCTTTAGACCACATGGAATATGCTTTAAAATCAATCAATATTTATATGCATTATTTTTGTCTTAAAATGAACTAAAAATGCTTGTTTATAAAGTTATAAGATTCAATATTGTTTGACATGCCAAGATTTTATTATTGTGAATTTTAAGAGTATTGTTTATTGAAGAAGAATACATGTAACAAGAAAATTTTAAGCATATTCAATTTTGAATGCAAAATTATGAATTGATTTTCAAATTTTGAATTCAGCTGAGGTTATATTGTATTAAAAAATAAATAATGTTTTCTCAGAATGTGAGTAAGATGCTGTGATCTTGCTAAAAGTTTGTTTATATATGTAGCTCAACTTCTGTATATAGTAAAGAGATATAGGTAATTCTTAAACTTGTTCACAACCTTATATTTTATGCAGCATCAATAGTTGTTTTACAGTTTTTATATTACTGTGGCACTTGAGACATACATGATTTTTGAACTAGAAAAAAAAAAAGTTTAGTTTCTCAAAAAAAAAAAAAAAAAAACTGTTTCAGAGATTTAAATCCAGTGAAAAAATTTTAATAATATTTACCGCTGATTAATTAGCAAGTCATAAAAGTTTTAGAATTTTTTGCATACTTCAGCGATTTTATTTTTTATTTTTTTCTTATTTTAACATATAAAAAGGTTAAATTTCATGACAAAGTATTTTATGACTAAAATTTTTAGCCTATGTCTGCTATGGTTGAAAAGGTATGTATATTGATTTTAGCCCAGGTATCTGTGCTGGTAAATTTAGGTAAATAAACAAACTATCGCTGTCATGATGGTTTTAAATTTTTTTTTTTTTCTTGATATTTCAAAATTAATTGTATATTTATCATTAATTACACTAAATATGGAAAATTTCTTAGATTAAAGCATTTCTTTTTCTGCCAAAAAGTTTTTTGAATGATTCTACACCAGTAACAAATCATCTTTAAAATTTCCAAAAAGTGAACAAAGCTGTTATTTTTATTGCAGGTCAGTGCTCTGTGAAAGTGTTTTTTCATCCATATTCTACAAAAACAAGAGATACAGGTATTTCAAATTCTTAATTTGATTTAATTCTTTAATTACATTGAAGCCTCAACCTTACCTTCTATTAATAAATATATCTAAAATATGTAATAACAATAATTTTAACTTTATTTCTATTGGACAATTAGTATGCATTCTGTATGTATACACTTAAAAAGTCTTTTTTTTTTTTTAATTTTCTATTAATTAATGCCCAATTATGAATTGTGGTGACCTAACTCTTAGACTACTATTATGGAAATATAATTATGACATAATTATAATATAATTATAATATTGCTGTTTGTTCATGATATAAATATTCTGAAATACAATTTCGATATTTGCATTGGAACTAAATTAAAACTTTATACTTATGTACCAATAAATATATTGGTCAAAAAACAAATTTTATTGATTTTCTTGTTGCTATCATTATCATCCCCACTGCCACCATCGTGAAATACTGTTAATGCCACATAATCATTTTTATCTAGTTATTCGAGTGAGAAGTGGTAGAAGTTCTGCTATTGATTACGAGGATCAGCGTACTTCCAGCAGCGACGAAGATCACTTTGATTCCTTTGGGAGTAACGAAGACTTAAGTTTCACTCTTGTAGCTAAAGCTGCTAAGGGAATTACTGGTTATCGTATTAAAACAAATTCTGCTAAAACAAAGGGTTATTACCATACTAGTTCCGGATCTGAAAGCCCGCCCAGTCCTGTGTATTATAAAAAGAAAAATAAATCAATCAGAACCTCAAGTTCAACACATTTCAAAACTATTGAACCTGTGAGTTCTTTTTCAGACAATTATTTTTCAAAGAAGACTGACTATTCTAATACTTCACAGGTATTATCTGCAACTCGGGACAGACTTGAAAGCAGTTCAGGTTTTCAAGAAACTACTCAACGAAAAAGATTATCACATTCAACTGTGAACCAATCAACTGTAAAACAATCAGCACGTGTTATTAAATCATCAAGTTCATGTGAGTATATATTAAGAGCGTGTTTCAGATTTTAATAATAACAGTTATAGAAATGCTTTCATAGCAATTTTGTTACAATGAGGGTACTGAAGCTAGACTAAATACTTGAATAATTTTCAAATTTCATTTTAAATTTATTAAATTTTTTTCTAATGATATCTTTTTAAATTTTAGGAATCTTATCTTAAAGTCAAAAATTCCAAGCTTTATTAATATTGTTGATTTGAAAGCTATTAGCTTTTAGTAAGTAAGCAAGCAAGTAAGTAAAATAAAGTAAAGTAAAAGTAAAGTAAAGTAAAGTAAGTAAATAAGTAAGTAATTAAGTAATTAAAAGTACTTAGATAGGTTAGTAAATAAGCGAACCACTCACAAATTTTGGAAAAACTTTTGTTTAGAATGTTCTTTTCATTTGTTTATGAATTAGGTACTAAGGATATTAGTTTTTCTTTAGATTCTTCTCATTCATCTCAAAAGGAAATTAGAAGCTTGGATTCGTTTCAAACCTTGAAACATTAAGGTAAAATTTACACTTAAATTAGTCATCCAAGTATGTTAAGGTAACAAATACTGAGGAGTCTTTCTATGATCTGTGATCAAACAAATGATGTTGATTAAATATTTTAATCAAAATCCAAGATGATTTGGGAATATATTTTATTGCATCACTAGGTTTTTTTTTGTTGACAGACTTAAATGATATTTTTTTATGAAAAATTTTTTCTTTCATTTTTCTTCAAAGTTATGCTTTGTTACAAATTTTCAGCCTGCTTTTAGATTTTTTAGGGACGAAGGAGACCCATTGAAAAAATGTAAAATATTTGATTTTTCTCGTTAATTTACATTTTGGCTGAAAAGCTGGATTATGTTAGGAATTATTTCTTGAAATATTTTAAATATAAATATATAAATATATTTAGGCTGTTTCATTTTTTTGTTATATGAAATTTTAAAAACAGTTTCAAAATTCTTTTTAACCGGAATAAAGATTTTAATACTACACATATTTAATTTTTTGTAAAAAAATTTTAAATGTATAGGAATTTTAAAATTTGCAAACGCCTCTTTTTAAATAGTTGTTATTGAGATATGCTAGGTTCAAATTGGTTTGGTTGATTTTCCCGATATTTTTGCTTGAAGCTGGAGAGCCGTAGGAATCTTTTAAATGACACTTTTTCACAAAATTCTCATTTATGTTCCAAAAATCATCTTTTGATAACTTTTCTCAGGGGTCCAGGCAATCTTTGTTTTTTTTTTTCAGGTTAATTTTTTAAACCATGAATCTAAGATGTTTTTCATATTTATAGTTGCCCTAAAGTCACTTGTTTCTGTTAATGTTAATATATATGCCATTTCAAAAATGTTACTGTGTCTTGTGTCTGTGTCTTGTATGGCTGAAGGTGTCCTGTTTTGAAAGAGACTCACGTTTATAATTGATCTATATTTTCTATTTCTAGTCGAATCATTTTTTATTTAAATCTGTCAATTAAAGCAACTAATTTATTTAGTAAATACTCTACTTGAGGCTTGGATTTCTAAATTATTTATATAGACTTGCACCTCAATTCTGTTAGAATTTATTAGTTATTCCAATGATTTATTTTCAATAATTTTTAAAATCTGCACAATTCTATTCCTTCAAAAAGTCGGAAAGCTATCATGATATTTCAAAGAAACGAAGCATTTATATTATCAATTTTCTAATGCAGGAAAGATGCCACGAACAAATAATAAGCCAAAACCAAAGCCAGTTTCACCAGGTATAATTTTATATAACTTGCCCTAAATTAACTAAAATTACTTTACATGTTTTTTCTTAAAAATCTTCCGTATATTCTCTTTTTAAAATTTTATATAATTATGATAGAATTTATATTTCACTAATAGTATATTTCAACATATTGACATTGTTTTTTGAACTCACAGCAAAACTGAGAAAGTTGAATTCACTCGTGTTCCTCTGTCCCGCCATATGTCACAAAAACCGCTCGTTAGTTTTTTAAAATTAAATTTTTGACATTAACTGTTTTAGATTATTGAAAAAATTTATTTTTCAGACACAGTAGTTTCAGGCGTAAAATCTAAAGTTGAAATTTGTTTATTTTGCATGAAGTTAAAGGGTTGGTTGCACTTCTATCTTGCTGAAATTTTTACGCTATTAGGAAGGCAAGGTTATTTTTAGATATAAAAACAACATTTTTGAAATTTTGTGAAAATTTGCTCTTATTTTTTCATTATAAACTTTGCATAAGTTAAAGCTCCGCATATGGAATATTTTATCCCTATATACCTGTTTAAAGTTCTTGTTCTTTGAGGATGGGCCTCAAAAACTGTCAAATTTAGTCAAAAAAAGACATTTTTCTATATTTTGCAAGAAATATGTCATTTTTGGCATAAAGAAAGACCATAGAGAATATTTTTGCTCCATATTGCGGCGTGACAAAAATTCAAATTTTTGTATTTTGCAAGGCTGAAAGTCAGGCAGGAAAAAGAAGAAAATAAAAGAAGAATTGAAGATAAAGCAAATCTGACACCGACTTGAAGGATTGTAGATCGTAATCCAAAGAAAAGCAATTAGAAGGCATAGAGTTCCACAAGCGAGTAGTATGTCGGAAGAAGTTTGATGAATGAAAGTTTTTGAAGTTTAAGGATCTGTACTGTTACAGTAGTACCATTCAGTATGTGTTTTTATTGGGCGGATGAAAGTTTCACAGCCAGAATAGAGATCTAATCTTTCGTAATGGATTCAATGTAAGAATTCTAAGAGAAGTCATTTTTATAGATTCATTGAGTAATTCACTACCATTCATCAGCACAGATGTAAAGAACGGCATCCTAAAGTGGTTATGGCTTCGCTTTTGAACCGTTGAATGACACCAACTATTTCTCACCCCATCGTACAACATCGTGCTAAGATCATCTTCCAAGTCAGCTGCCGTTTAAAACTTATCAAAAGCATTATATCCCTAAGGATGAGTACAAAGTAGTATCATCTGCATATATAGCCAGCTTGGAAAGAATACTAATAGGAAAATCAATGAAAATTAAAAAAAAAAAAGTAGGTCCCAGAACAGAACCTTGAAAAAAAACAAGAGAAACAGAGAAACAGTTTGGAGAGTGGCCAATGAGGACCACCTTGATTTCCCTGTCTGACAAAAAAGATAAATATAAATGTCACTTTATCTTATGGAAAAGACCAGCAAAAGACCTTATCAAACGCCTTATACTTTTAAATATTTTTAAAATTATTTTTAGAATTTGAAATATAAACTTTGGAGCCATTTTTATTCATCTATCATACCTTAAATCATTTACATAGATTTTTAAATATTTTTAAATATAATATAAATATATATTGTAAATATATTTATATCAATCAACTAGGTCAAATTTTCTGATATTTTAATGCTTTGTTATTTACTGACCTTTCTAAGGAATTGCTCTATCTTTGGATGGGCATTTTATACTTTTTATGGGCTAGTAGGATCCTTTGAATTCTTATCATTGCCTTCTTGTTTTGCTTCCTAATTAAATTAATCCTAATTAAACCTAATTAAATTCTTTTGGAACATTCTGGAAGTGTAGAATCATGAAAAATTTTATATCAATAAATGTTTGGATATAATAGTGTAAAAACTAAAAAGAATTATATTATTTTCTAGAAGTCATTACATCTAATAATGAACCAGCTACAAACTTTACAGGTATTTTGATTTCTACTGTTATCAAAAAATTCATAAAGCAAAAAATTATCTTTATAGTTAGAGAATCATCACCACACCTTTACAAGTCAATTATGTGCAAATCAAGTTAAATGCAATTCAAATAAAAAAATGGTATTGTGAAAAAAAAATTTTAAGGTTTAAATCTCCATCAACTCAGTATTCAAAATTTATGGCACATATTAATACAAAGGACCTAACTGCGGGGATAGCTCAGTTGGCAAGATGTTGAACTGCGGATTGAAAGGTTACAAGTTTGACTCCAACCTCTTGCAGAATTTATACTTCTGAGTTTCTGAGAAAAACACTTTGCGTATTGCAACGCTAGCTCAATTACGTCGGGTTCTTTGGTTGAGCGAATTTCATAGGCACAAATTCTAAGTACTCCAATATCCATCATGTGGGCCGTTCTGGAAATATTGTCTTGGCAATTTTTTTGTTCCCCACATTAAATATATCAATCTCACTCTCTCTTTCTTTCTCTCTCAACTATCAGCTCTACTTCAATAGAGTAATGTGTTTCCAAATCAAAAATATTGAGAGTTTATAAGACGCGTATACACAGAGATCTTCTCACACTTTGTTTAGAGCCCGACTATATGACATTCGAAATTTCAGATGATGAAAATTCAAAAGGTAAAAAACTCTCATTTACTTTATTGTCACAAATTTTTGACTTCTTTTAAAAATCAAATTTTAGGTAAACAAATAAAATTTCCTGAATTTTTTGGTCTTAAAAACATTACTGATAAATGATTTTTTAAAGTTATTCTCAAATTTTTTAACCGCCAAAAAACTTTTGAAAAGTTGTATGACAATAAAGTAATAGGCCATGTTCTTAGGCCACATGAATGATATTAAATTTTTACTGCAATATTAATTCCCTTTAGCCCTTTTAACAGTAATGTTGATGAGAATATAGACACATGCTGTTGAAATGGAATTTTTAAAGCATTTCAAAATAGCTTTTCCTGAATTTTTAAATTCTTGCTCTTGTGTAATTTACGCCGCATTTTTCTTGTGGATCTTTCTATCATTTCTTATGAAATTTTTATTTTAAAAAGATCTGTTATTTTTTTTAGGTAAAATAGAGGCAAAATTTCATGTTTGAATCAATGACATTAAATGATCTTAGAAGACATTTGATTTTTCCATTTATTGAAAATTTCCTAATTTCGAATCATGGATTTTTTAATAGTTTTAAAAATAGTAGTTGGAATTCTGAAATGTCTGTTCAAATATCTTTTTTAACAAAAATTATTTGTTTTGACCAATAAAAAAATTTGTGAATTGATCAATAAAAAATATTTTTTATCTTATTTAAATCATGGAAATGACTTTTTGTATGCAATGACATTGTGGTTTTTTTTTTTTAAACTTTTAATCCTTAATTTGTTTTCTAAAGTTGAGCTGAAAACTAGGTATAGAAAATCCTGTGATTGTCTTTAACGCTTTTCTAATCAAAAATTGGGACCTTAAAAGAGTTTTCTTCAAATATTGGTTCTAAGGGATTATTGATTTAAGCTTGTAATTGAGAATTTATTGTAAAAACTTCACAGGAAAATGTGGGGTAATCACCAACTCCATTTCAACTTATAGGGGACAACAATCAAGGTGCACTAATTTAGGGCTCGTTCATAAAATTTTGAAAAATGTTAACCTTGCCATAAAATTTGAATGATTTGTAGAAATATAAATTTGTGCAAGTCTTTCCTAATTAAGTACGTAAAAACAGTCAGAAACGTAATGTACGTACGTACGTTTCTAACTGCTTTTATAATATTTACAAAACAAACAGATCAAATCAGAAAATACACTTTTTACAGTTCTGCAAAGAGAATTTAGTTACTTTATGTTACTTTCCTACACAAATTACCTCATGTTAATTCCCTACTCAAATTCTCTCATAGTAATTCCCTACACAGATCTCTCATGATAATTCCCTACACAAATTCTCTCATGATAATTCCCTGCACATATTCTCTAATAGTAATTCCCTACACACATTCCCTCATGGTAATACACACAAAGAAGATCAATACTAATGCAAACAAAATTCTTGTTTATGATTTTAGCTATATTTATTTATTTAAGCTTTTTTTTTATTAGGTTTATTATTTTTGTTTATAGATAAAGTTGTGTACACTGTGACTGTTCATACAGGAAACAAACCCAAAAAACCTTTTTTGTCCGGTGATAGTGTTAGTAGATTTGGCGGAACTGATGAAAAAGTTTCAATATTTTTATTTGGTACAAATGGAACTTCGGAAAAATTGATTTTAAAAGATGAATTGAATGGTGTATCTGACCCATTTGAATCTGGACATAATGGCGAGTAAGTAAATTAAATTTGCATTTTTAATATTGTAAGGGTTATAATTTTTTGTTGGCACTAAAATTTCTATGTTTATTTGCAAAGCATATTGCATTCACATTATTAATTATGCGCAAACTGTAAAACCTGTTAAAAAATCAATTTTGGTTTTTGGATACAAATTTTAATGCAGCAAAGAAAAACTATAATCCATAATTCATAAGTATAACATTAACAATAAGATGTAACATTTTCAGGAGACTTTGTGTGTGTATGTGTATGTATATGCCAGGCCTTTGTGGGGAAAAAATATAGGTGCTTTATAAAAATGGTAAAAAAATAAGGTGCTTTGCTTTGTTATGTATAAAATCTTTAAAAAACTTTTATAATACAGTCAGAAATCCAAATACTTTGATACCATAGATTTTGCAAAATGAAAGTTTTTTCTTTATTATTATAGAATTTCATTAGTTACTAAATCATACTTTTTAAGATCATTTTAACAATTTAGGTTTTACAAATTTATCAGGCCTGTTATCCTGGGCCAAAAAATTTCTAATTTTTTCTCAAAAATTTTTGATTATTATTTGCTTATTTATATTTTTTTTTTTGTCACGCTAACAAAGTTTTTCAGAGAGTTAGAAGCGATCTCTCGATTGCAATTTAAAATTTCATTAAAAAATAAAAAACTTTAGTTATAAATTTATACTATATTTAAATTTATATTTATAGAAATGTTTTAATAAAATTTAAAATTTTAATTTAACATAAAAATTTTAAAATTATTTCTGATTGTTTTTTTTCTTCTTCTTGCTTTTTCAACTCTGTTTTTGTATTTTTTAAGAAAAATTTTCTCTTGAAGGCTAAGCAAAAATATTTGGTGATTTAAATTAGGCAATTAATGTTTTTTCCCATTCATTTTCCAAATACATTGTTGGTCAATCAAAACCTTAAAACAAGTATGATTTTCTAGAAAAATCATATCATTAATAAAACAAGTTATATTGCGAAGTTATTAGCACTCAACTATATTTTCCACTTAAAAAAGATTCAAATAAGATTTATCAGATGCAAAATAGCCTGAAAATTTATTGCACTCGAAAATTATCAAATGATTGATGATAAGTTCTACTGTAAGATCTAACCTGCTGCTTGAACCGCTTCTCACTTTTACAGTCTTTTGGAAATTCACAAAAAAATACACCTGCTCCTATTAAAAAAAGTTTTCCTTTTATTTTTGATTGAATTCAAATGTAAAATTATTAAGCGAACTAAGGATAATCAGCGCGCTTTAAAAAATGTCTGTCAAAACATCAAAATATTTTAAAATTGCTAGCAAAACGAACACACATTTGACCAGAGTAACAGATTTATCATGTACACAGAATCTGACGCAAAGCCAAAGCTTTTTATGTCTTAAAAATATATTTGCGATTTTATTAGCCAAAAAGGACTCAATCTTTTGCGTATTAGCCATTTTAAAATTTATATCGTCCCCTTGTCCAAAACCTGCCAAGATGCTTTAGATTTTTTGATTTTTCTTTTTTTAAAAGTTTTTGATGACATAATAAATCTTTGGATATTTTTGTGCGTAATTTAAAAAAATATTTTTTTATAACAGTTTTAAAACATGTTTAATAAATTTATGAAATTTAGAACTGAAAGAATGAAAATTAATTCTACTATCCTGTACTTAATTTTCGGTTTTTCCCTCTATACTAGATTTTTCTATTAAATTATATAAATTTTGATTTTTTTATAAAGCAATGCAGATGTATTTGAGTTTGAAATAGACGACATTGGAAAGATATGGAAGATTGATATTGGGTTCGTCGATCCAGGATGGTTTACTGATTCGTGGTGGTTAATGAAGGTTAGATGATTTTTAATTTCGAAAATGGTTTTTGAGAGCTTAAAAATTGAGAATAATGCATCACATAATTAGAATGTCATTGTCAGTACATACATTGAGAGGTTTATAAATGGTCACATGAAGAAACTTTTTCAGTAAGTTAGCAGATAGATAAACAAAAAAAAGCTGTATTAAAAGGAGATAAAACCATTATATTATACCATTATATTTCATGTGATAAGTTCATGGTTGATCCATTTTTTGTAGATCTTTATTTCAAAAACTATTTTTAATAAAAGTTTGATATTTTCATTTTCCGGTGTAATTAGTTAGTATCCAATGAAATTTTTGACACATAAGCGGTCATGTAATCAGTATGTTAATTACGGTTTTCAAAGCAAAATAAATAATCTTACCCTAGAATTTATTTTTTATACTTTTACCTTTTTCTTCCTATAAAAATTTTTATTGTCTTCTATTGAGCAATTGTATTTGTGGCAAAACCAGGGCGATTGCACTTGGCATGCTGGGCTTCTTTATAGCAAGTTAGATGGTTTCTTTGGTGAAGTTTTGAATATTATTAAGTCTTTTTTTGTGAGGCCAGGAAATCAAGTTATTTTTATTCTACAAACAAGAAATAAATATATCTATACGTTTGAAAAAAAGAAAGCACATAAAAAAAAAAAAACGTGGCAAGGATAGGCACGAAAATTATTTGTGGAAACACTAGTTCCATTGTGGTCCCGTTATACCACATCACAAAGATAGAAGAAGAAAAAAAGATTGTAATATGTAAAAATGATAACAGGATGAAAATTCCTTTTGAGTGTGAATCAAAAATATTTAGTGGAAGGAACTATAGCGGATTCGGTAGATATGTTAGAAATTAAATCTAGCATCTGGCAAAGTGAAAAAGGTTTATAATAGTCTTTGTATTATATCCAGTGGTGCTCGATGGCCACTCTTCGAACTGTTACTCTCTAAATTTTGGCATTCCTCAAGGTTCTGTTATGAGACTTAATATTTTTCTAATTTCCATTTATGATCTGCTTAATACCATTGTTTACAATATATGGAGATGAAACTACTTTGTATTCATCTTTAAAAAAGACAAATAATGCTTCTGATTAAGGTTGAAATACTAGTTAATTTGGAAAGTGATCTTCGCACTGTGGATGGGGTGAAAAATGGTTGGTGCCATTCAATGCTTCAAAAACGAACCATCTTCCCATGAACCGATGTGGGACACCTTTTCCTCCATCTGAATCTATTTTATCTATAAGTAAGTAAGTAAGTATTTATTCACTATCAATAAAAATTTTACAAAATAAATGTTAAAAACGTCGTTTTTAAA